>VZRM01002315.1:213226-492007 GCA_013397955.1 Grantiella picta | reverse complement strand
CCTCTCCTCTCCCTCTCCTCTCCTCTCCTCTATTTTCCAAGGATCAACAATAACTCAAGTATGGATGTCTAACCCTGTCTGATTTTCCCAAGGTCAGATGCAGTTTCTGGTGCAGCAGAGAAGCCAAGCCAGAACTCCATGTCCATAATTTTAAGACCTTCCGTCTTCTCCTTGTCTTATGGGAGGTTTAATTCTGATTCAGGAAAAAAAAAATCCTCATAATTGGCACGACCTCTGTGAAAAATGGAACTCTGTTCATTGAGCTTTGCAGTGGCCAGGGACTATTTGAAATGTACTCTGTGGGGAAATAGCCTCTGTATTTCATAAACGTGCTCTGTAAAAAAAAACAAGTCTAAGAAAAGCTCACTTAAAAAGCCTAGCTATCAGAGAACTGGGTTACAATGAGAAGCAGAAAAAGGGCAGAGGAGTGGGTGAGTTTTCCTGGCATAGACCCATGCATGATAGATTTCACACACAGGTTGATAGACTCAAGGAGGTCAAAGCTCTAAAAAATTGGTTTACTGCTTTTTTTCCCTCACTGCTTTTCTTTCACTTTCTACCACCTCCACCACACACTGCATAACAGTCTGTTTGCCAAGGGCCTGGAGAGTTTTTACTTCCAACATCAGGTCAGCACCCTCAAGGGGCATGGATACAGAGAATTATGTCATGTTTAAGAAATAACAGAGTTTAGGGAGTATTTTTTCTTTGTTTAAGACAAATGCTTTGTTCAACAGTAATCAGTTATTCTTAGCAAAACTATAATTCCCCGTGGTTTTTTCCTGTGTACTGTTACTGTTTTTCTTCTAAACACAGCATAATTCTGCTCCCTCTGAGTGAAATCTAACATTGTTTTTCCTGGACTAATTAAAGAGAGAGTGATAAAACAAAAATAATTCAAAATGCATTCCTAGAACTTGAGGTGAACTCAAATTACCATTGCTTTCCAAAAGGCACTGGAAAAGCCTCCAACCTGGGGGAAGCAAGCAGCAAACCTGCCAGCATTACAGATAATGTTGCAGTCTGCCTCTTTCTGTCTTCAGCATCTTTATCTTACCACTAATACCAGCACCTGAAAAATTTGACAGATACTATTCATGAAAACTGAAACAGGATGTCTGTGCAAAGATAACATTACTTGATTTGAAATGAGTGCTTATCGAATGTTGCCTCCTCCCTGGCACTCTTGCTTGCTACTGCACTTTGAAACGATGCATTCAGGTAAATCCCTCCATAGTCACAGCATTCTTTGCAGAGGTGGACCACCAGGAGAGAAAATCTGCCCACAACAACCTCCCCTGCAGCACTGTCAGCCCTGCTGATGGTGTTAGTGTATGGGAATCTCCAAGGGAAACTGCTCAGTAAATGGCTGAAAACAACCAGAAAACGTGACTTTTGACTCGACCAAGCTGAAAGAAGTGCAAACTTTGCATCAACAGTAATGAATATAAACCATGGATTATGCCCCCGACTAAGGCTCCTCCTCAGACCAGCCAGAAGGCCAGGCAGCCTGCCCCCAGCACCCTGAGCCACAGACCATCCTGGTGCCAGTTTTTTCTTGCACTGAATGTTGGGCTGCAGATGGATGTCCAACAGCTCTGCACTCCTGGCAGCACAGCTGCTGCTGTGACACTCCACAGCCCCCAGCACGCTCCTTTGTTTCCCAGCAGGCTGTCTTTGAGCTGTTTCCTTTGTGCCTTTTTTCTAAGTGTCTTCTTAGAGAGAAAGACCCAGCACAGGTAGGTGCTTCAGCTTGGCTGTTCTCATGTGACATCAGGTGACTCTACCTGTCCCCCAGCTCCCACCTCGGAGTGTTGAGGTGTCCATGTGGCAGAAGCCCCAGGAAACAGTGCTGCACTCACACCTGCAGAGGTGTCTGCGTGCACGAGATCTGCTGGGCTGCCTCCCAGGATCTGCTGCACAAAATAATGCATCACCTTACCTTGCATTCTGAAGTGTCCTCCATTTGCAAATCTTAGTACCAGATATGTAATCATGACATAACATAAGCATCATCTTTACACAAAAATCGCATAAATTCTAATATGCACTTGACCATTTAAAAACAGAAAATAGCTCTTGAAGGCTGGGTATCTTTCACATTTTCTGGTTTTCCATCAGTACTTTGTCAGAACTCCCAATAAATAAATGCAAAGGTCTGACCTTTTCCCTCAGACAATTTCCTTCCTATAATAGCAGGAAGACCCAACCAAGCAGTGAATTTCTGTGAGGATTACTGCACTTCTTGGGTGGCTGATATGACCTGGCCTCTGGCAGCAAGCCATGCTACATACTCTAGAAATGCACTGCATTTCAGAGGTTACTGCTTGCACATTACTGACGGGCAAGTGAACGCTCCATACGCTGGAACAAATTCAAACGTCTTGAAAGGAGATATCTTCCTCAGCGTTGGCATTCATGTGCCGTGGCTGTAAATTATGCCCAGAGTGTTCATTTTCTTTTTAAATGTGTTCTCATCTTCTAATAATTAATAGTGTCAAGTTACTGGCGTGAAAAAAGCCTGACTTTACAACAACAGTGGATTAATGAAGGAACAGTCATGGCTGGAGTAGCAGCAATAAATTGTTAGAGGAGAGACACACCTGAAGCAATACTTTCAAAGGCCTTAAATTATTTAGGTTTCAAAGTCCCTCATAAATATTTGGCTTTTGTTAATATTTGTTTCTGTGTTAAAAATGGAAGTCAACAGCTCTGGCAAAAACAAGTCTCTTGCTGATGAGCATGGGGAAATAGAGTGCCTGTGCTTCCCAAGACATCCTTGTCTTCCCCAGGGATGAAAATATTCACCTGTAATTCTTTGGGCTTCTCTATTTGGGGATGTGACATTCAAACCCTACAGACTCAGAAAGGTCTAGAAGCCATAGCACTGAGATCACAGGTCCAAATATCTGTTTTTAAAACTGGTATGAAGTGAGAAACTCTTGAAGCTGGCAAAATGGAGAAAAAGCAGAGCAAGAAATTTCCACTTTTGATAAAATTTTTTATTCAATCCATTTTAGTATTTGATATCATAACATATGAAATGCAAGAAGAATAGGGACAAAGACCTGCAGATATATTGGGAGGGAGTGAAACCTAATTTAGAACATCGGGAAACTTATTTGATGTCAAAATGCTCTGAATCAGGCTTTTGGAAATCATACCAAAGGGCAAGGGAAAGGGAAAATGTATATTCTCTTCATTTATAATGGGTCTGACAAGACATTCCTAATTGCTGGCATAAACTGATATAAAAATTGACTGCTGATATCAATGGAATTAGATCACTTTGTAACTGATGAAGACTCTCTACGCATTTCCCAATACTTACTATCAAATAATTAGGTGTTGTAAATTGATACTTAGCTATTGTCAATAAGACTGATGATTGATGACAAAAAAAATCCTCTGAAAATTACAGGAATTCTGCCAAACACCAACCCAATTCAGACCATACAGCAAAACTAATAAATATTAAACCTTTTTGTAAGGCAAATAGGACCTAAAGAAAAGACACTTAAACCATCAAGAAGCTTCACAATGAAATAAAAAACATTTCATTTTCTTTGTCCTTGAATATTTTGTTTTCCATAGTAGAGATTTTCTTCACTGCATACTCATGGCCTCACACTCTTCCTTTGTCTGCATCAAGGCTTTCATCAGGCTGTGATCTTCCCCATGGGTCACCTTCATAATATTATAGGCCTTGAGGAAAGAGCAGAAAGGGACACATTAGCCATTGTGCAGACCATTCAAAGGGGTTGGACCCTGCAGCAGGGTGGGATGTAAGTATTGGTCCTCAAATGCTTGGCAGCTGGGGGCTTGAATGCATGGCATAACTGAAATAGGAAAGAAGCATCCCAAAGCACATGGGGATTTGTCCCTGACAAAGCAGGAGGCACTGACACATTACTCTTAGGTGTTAAAACCCATGTGCTGCACAGCTGGATGCTTGGAATAGCAGAGGGAGGTACTTTTGCACTGAGACATGAAGGCCCTTTCAAGATTGGTCAACTACAGCACCCAATGTTGTGACATATTATTTAAAAGATGACTGTGACGTTCATGATGTAAGGAGCCTGAAAGTCCTGTAAAAATAGAAATGGATTAATGCTTAACCCATGGAATAAAGTAACTTAACTCTATCAGGAGGAACTATACATAGCATCAAACAAATGAGTACATTAATAGTTTCCCTGTCAAAAGGCATGCAGGGGAATGGGTCTTTGCAGCTTTTCCCAGGGATTATTTTCTCTGTGTGTTTGTCATCTTTTACTGCTAGGCTAATTTACGCTTACTGATACTGCCTGTAGTGCTGCTGATTTCCTGCCACAGATATGTCTGAAATGCTATTTGCCCAGCTCATGTTTAGATCATCACTTTTCATATGGCATTCCTGCTTCTTCCTTCTATTAAATTCCTCCTGCAAGGAGGGAAGTACCAGATGGAAGTTGCTTCAGCACTTCTGAAGATAGAACAATAGACCTAGTAGTGTACCGGCAGGAGAAAAGATCACAGATTTTTCGTCATCCCAAACTGAAGAATTGTGAAAAACTAAATGCAGCCTGCATTTCAACAGGTTCCTTGTCCAGTCAGCTGACAAAATTCAGCTAAATCGGTTTTGGGTTGCCAAGAAAAAGTATGTTTTGGGGAAGAAATGTTGAGAAAGAGGCCTCATTTATATTTATAAATATATATTTTTGGTGGAATGAATGAAAGCCTAGTTCCAAATTCTAGAGACTGGCAAGCATATGGAATTTGCAGCACAGTTTACTTTTGCTTCAAATTAACTAATTCTTAAAAGAGATAGGCAGCACAAGATTGAAAGAACAAGTAGAAATCAAGTCAAAACAAATCATAGTGAGCAAGGAGCTCTAAAAAGAGTCAAATATGTTTTAAGCTAACACAGTGCTCTACTACTAAATGATAAAATATACTCAGTTAAAAAGAACAATGGAAACACTTTAATCACTCTTAAAAATGGCAAAGAAATGTGGAACAAAATCAGAAATATTAAATTTTTGTAACATGCAGCTGCATCCAGGCTAACTAGGAGGGGACAGGATCAGCCTAGAGCAAAGTGGTTGGGAGAATTGGCCCTGGTCTGACACATTGGTGCACAGTGTTTGCATGCCCTGTTCCAGAAATCTGATGGATTTATTGTGAATGATGTATGCTTAGAGCTGTGCATTTGGATACATCTGAATGACAGTCCTGGGGCAGCTGACCTGGATCTTCAGCCCCACTACAGGACAGAGGTCAAGCTCCCAGTGATGGGCTTGGATCCTGACACCCTGATGCACAGGCAAAGATGTCCATACAGATATATCTCCATTAAAAGGCAACAATCCTTAATATCAAACTTAATTTTGAGTTAATGCTACCATTGCCGACTTTCTCTCACCTCCAACATTTCTTTTCCACCTCTTTTCTTTCCTCAGCGTGGCAGATAGAAGCACTCAGTCTTTATCCTTTTGTTTCCTTGGAAGAAATCATTCTTATGCAATGTACTCTCTCACACACTGCATTTTGAGTCAGAACCAGCTGCATCAAAGTTAGAACAGCCATGACTTGTGTAATCCCTAAATTCAACTGGTATTAGGTTATGTAGCTGTTTTGGCAAAGGGCAGTGCAAAACTGGGGATAATTTCAGCTCCAGTGCAAAGAATTGTTTTACTGGACAGAAGCAGGAACACCTGGGCTCTCTGCCCACTCCCCTCCTCTCCTCAATCCCACAGCTAAACAGCAGAGTTGAGGCTGAGCAGATTCATGTGCTCTGTGTGGTCTCCCTCTCAGCTAAAAGAGCAAATCTAATTATGAAAAGCTGCAACAGCAACACAGGCCACAGTGCCATCAGCCACACACTGTCTCCCTGAAGGATAAAAACCCCATCAGATCAGAAGTACTGCTGTTGCTCCATGAATGTAAATGAGGTGCAGCACAGGTGTTTGTGCCTGATTTGCATGGGGAGGGGACAGGATGGCCATGGCCATGGCTGAGGGGAACTGGGCAGATGCAGGATGGCATGGCTCTGTCCCAGGGAAAGCAGGAAGCAAATGGCCATGTGCCAGAGTGGCAGGAAGTGTAGGCTAGTATTTCAGAGGGAGTATCTGTGGTTTTCCATCTCACTTGATTGAAGGGGACAAGCTGTTAAAGCAGGCATAGGAATACCAAGAACTACCACAGTTACTGTCAATGACAGCTGGTAAACAATTCAGTGTTTGAAGCAAACACCTAGAGAAGGGATTTATTCATTGTTGCTGTAAGACCTGGAAAGGATTTTACCCCAATTCCTGTGCTTTTTACCTTCACAGCAGGCATTACCATAAGAAGGGAAATTGTACTGTACCTGTTGCAGAACTTCATGAGACAAGACAGCCAAGCCCATCAGCTCATGGGAGACAAAAGCACTGCTGTGACCGTGCCATGTCAGGCTCTTTAAATTGTTTTTCAGACTGGGCTCCAGTTCCTGTCTTTTGCTGACAAAAGCTTTCCAGATCTATAATTCCATTTGTCCTCTATTTCATCTTTCATATAAATTTAAAAATAATATGTTGGCTGTAAAATAAACCAAGGGCTACCTTCAGGTTTTATTCCAGAGGAGTATTGCCCCTCTGTGAAACTTCTATTTCAAAATTAAGCAAATATGATTCTGCAGGGCCTAACATATATTTAGGGGGTGATTTCTTTCTAATGGGCAACATAAAGCCCTCCACATGATTTAAGCCTTCTTTGGGGTGCAGGGCAGAAAGCAAAACACACAGGGCCCTGAGAGCAAGATGGTTATGATAGTGATTCATTTTTGGGTGGCACAGAGAGCAGCAGTGAGAGCTGGGCTGCAGATCTGCAGATGTATGAAGATCTATTGGTCTTAACAGACTCTGTATTGCTGCAGAGAAGCTGTCAATCCCCAGCAGCTCCAAGGCTGTGCCTGATTAAACAGGATTTATATGTGAGGTGAATTTCACTCAGATCCCAATTCCTCTGCACCTTCCATATCCTTCTTCTTAATGCCACAGTGAAATTAGTCTGACGAGGGTTCCAACAGGGTGCTGCTATTCAGTGTCAGAGTGTATTAAGAAGAGTAATGAAGCAGAGAAAGTAATCGAGTTTCTGCTCTGAGCATGTGGCATGCTCTGTTGACACATCTAATCACAAAGGGGCAAATTGTGTTCTCATATATCTCTAGGACATTATCTGAGTAATATTAGGAATCACATCCTTTAGTCACAACAAACTGGGAATTATATCTTCCTCTAATTTGTTCCGGTGTAGACAGCAAGGAAGTGAATCAGTTGCAGAGCTCATCCAAAGTTCTGTTCTACGCTTACAAGCTTCATGGAGAAACAAGATGATGAGAAGTTTTTCGTCCTCTCAGCTGTGCTCCCAGAGAGGGGGAGTTCAGTCTCTCCTTGTCTCAAACATGAGTGAAAAAGAGGAGGCTGAATAGGGAATAGGCAAAGCCACGACAGGCTTCTACTCCTCTGCTGTAAAGCACTTAGTGTGTCCTTGCGGAGCACTAATGGCTTGGAGACCACAGTTGGAGGCACACAGAGGAATGATACAAGATGGGCAAGCAGCACCTTAATGTCCCTTTGCAGAGAAAGAGGGGCAAAAATAAAAAAGTATCAGTGTTAGGCATCCGGTTTTCAAAGAATGATAAGAGTAGGAATCTGGCCTGCAAGGAGCAACTTTTTCACTAAAAACATAAATCCCCTTTGCAATGTGCACCTTCACTGACGAGCAGCATTCACTTATCTCTAGGGGAATTCACTCCAGTTCAATCCAATGCACTATCACATTAGAAATGCAATTAGAAGAATGCCTGTTGATAAATTGTGGAAGTATTAAGACAAATAGAAGCTCCTCTGACTGGAGTCTCACTTTCTTAAAAAGGAAAGTCTGAATGTTTGGAAATTATAATTATTATAGGGGAAAGAGCAGAGCAGATTACCTGGCACATGACAGATATATGACATACTTCTTAATAATGCATAAAAAATAGAATTGATTACTCTTCTGTCTGCTTTATAATGATCGGAATTGGCTATAATTTAAGTAAAATATATCAAGTGAAGATTTAAGTTATAGCAAGACTTAGCAAGAGTGGCGTCATATTAAATACTAATTTATTACTTCAACATGGGAAAAATATTGGTTATTCAGCTTGCATCATTAATCAGATGGTGAAACCAAAGAGATATGGGGTCGAAGAAAAGGTAAGTATGAAATACTAAGTTACCTAGAGAGTCGTGATTGACATCTCTATAGGGGATCTGGGCAGGAGTGAAAAAACACCTTTCCTCCACCTCCGGTCAGACACTCATCCCCTTCGATCCCAAGAAGTTGTCTAACTCTTTGCCACAAGACTATCTATCTTTGTATAGCATGCACATTAAACAAAGGGAATTTAGAGCCAAATTCTTCACTTCTTTCCACCACTGATGCCAGCACTGGACCTGCTCCTGCCCAGCAGATACAGGCAAGTTGCTGGGCCAGGTGGCTTTTGGCAGCACCCAGCCAAGGCAATGGAAAGCTGTGTCAGGAACTGGAGGTGGGCAGAGAGCCAGGACAGGGAACCACATGGAGCATGCAGTGTCTTCAGGCCAATCTGACCACAGCACAATCAATAACACAAGAGAATAAGTGTTAGACCTTTTTGAGGGAAACTGGAGGCAGCACATCTTCCAGAGGGAGCAAAGCACCCTAGCAATGGTTGAGGGCTTGCGATGGGAGACGAGTAAGAGTCTACATCCTGAGGACATCTTGCACGTGGAAAGGGATTATTTATTATATTTAAGATGATACTAACAGCAATATAACAGCAGGACAAATAAGAGCCTGAGGTACAAGGAAATGCATATGAAAGTCAGCTCAGGTACAAGTGGGATGGCTTAAAGCTGAAATGTAACTAACAAAGCACAGCTACAAAAACAGATCAAAGATGATGAATGATAAGAACTATGAGGGATCAAGAAGGATGCCTGTTGATTTGAGAGTTGCTCACAATAAAATACACATGTTAAAGACAAAGTTCTCCAACCTGAAATCACAGAACCCAATAGGGAATAAGGAGGGTAGAAACTGTGGCTCTGCTCCTATTTTTGCACTTTCAGTGCTCTCAGAATCATTTTGCTATGGGAATAAGGAACAGATGAAGCACTGAGATAATTTTATCTCTTCAGATCTAATAGTAATTTTTCATCCAGGCACCTCTGAGCTATCAAACTGTAATTAGCAGTGACTGATACTGGAGAATGTCAGTGCCTGAAACACTGAGAAACAATGACCCATCATCACACCCAGCTGCAGCCTGGGGAAACACCACTGATGGAAGAAGTGGTGAGGAGTATCCAAAAGCAGAAGGTGGGGGTCACACAGCAGTTTTGAGGGAAGAAAGGGAGGAGGATTTCACCATACTGACCTGTTTCAAGGTTTCCAGTGCCTCGGGAAACATGCCTTGACTGTTCTGCAGTTTGCCCACTCGCATCAGCTGGACAGCCCTCAGTGGATGGAAACCAGGATAATACACTCTGTAGAGAAAAAGGAGGAAAATGTGTCACTGTCAGCTCTCACCTTCACAGTCACTGCCTCTGCGGAGAGCTATTAGGGTGGGACTGCAAAGTCATTGTGAATGTTAATAAGGTACTCAGAGAAAATTAGCTGCAATACTGAGAAGCATGAAATACTGAGGGGAATTAGCAAATTATTACTCTCCATCCCAGAGGAATGCCTTTAACATTATCCTGTTAGAAAGTGACGGGAGTGGGATTATTTAATTTGCTACTGTTGGATAATACAATAGCATTTACTGTAGTTAGTGTTGCAAACAGAGGTCCTTGACAATCTCATGTCTCTGGAGAGGCACACTTTTAGGAGGAAGCTTCATCAGGGAACCCAGTCCTGGATTGCCCAAGATGAAGGAGTGGGACTGCAGTGAAAGCAGGAATGTAACATGATGGTCACTGCTTCTGAAGGTTTGTTTGCTGCTCCCTGTTGCATAAAAAGAACTGGTTCTGCACATTCCAAGGAAACATCTCAGACTTGGCTTGTTCATCTAGGCAAGGTATCTGCTCATATGAGGATACAATCCTGTTCTTAATTAATTTCACATAAACAAAGGTTCTGTTTAAAAAACCCAGAATGATGCTCTCTTTTTTTTCCTAGGAAGTAGATGGAGAGTAGTATCATCAGTAATTGCCCTTGAGATGCTCTTCAAATGTTCATGCTTTCATGGTGGCTGCTCCACATTTTCAAATTCCACTGGCCCTTGGCTCATCATATGTGGATGGCACCCCAGCCCCATGTTTTGGAAGTGGAGAGCATGGTATCTTGAAAGAGCAGCTTGGGGGCTGCAGAAGGCCATGGATGTTACTTGCCTGGAACTGGCTATCAGGAAACATGTGGGGAAAGGACACACTTGGAAGTTAAATTGCCTGAAAAAGACCTTATATGTTTTTTTGACTAACTGTCACAAAATCACAGAACAGCTAGGTTTGGAAGAGGCCTCTGGAAATCATCCAGTCCAACCCTCCTGTCAAGACAGGGTCACCTAGAGCAGGTTACACAGGAACATATCCAGGTGGGTTTTGAATGTCTCCAGATGGAGAATCCATGACTTCCCAGGCCAGCCTATTCCAGTGCTCTGCCACCCTCAATAGAAAGAAGTTCTTCCTCATGCTTTAGTTATGGCCAGCGCTCCTCATCCTGTCTCTGAGCACCACTGAAAAGAGTCTGGCACCAACCTTTTGACATCCACCTTTAAGAGGTTTATGTGCATTAATGAGATCCCCTCTCAGTCTTCTCCAGACTGAACAGGCCCAGCTCCCTCAGTCTTTCCTTAGAAGAGAGATGCTCCATTTCCCTTATAAGGAGACCCCTCATCCTCTTTGTGGCCTCTGCTGGACCTCTCCAGTAGCTCCGTGTCTTTCCTGCCCTGAAGAGCCCAGAACTGGACACAGTATTCCAGATGTGGCCTCACCAGGGCTGAGTAGAGGGGGAGGATTAGCTCCCTCAGCCTGCTGGCCACTCTTCCTGATGCACCCCAGGATACCATTGGCCCTCCTGGCCACAAGGGCACTGCTGACTCATGGTCAACTTGTCATCCACCAGGAATCCCAGGTCCTTCTCCACAGAGCTGCTCTCTGGTAGGTCAGCCCCCAGCCTGTGCTGGTACTTGGGGTTATTCCCCTCCAGGGGCAGCACCCCACACTTGCCCTTGTTGAATCACATTATGTTTCTCTCTGCCCAATTCTCCATCTATCGAGGTCCTGCTGAAAGGCAGCAGAGCCTTCTGGTGTATCAGCCACTCCCTCAGTTTAGTGTCATCAACAAACTGGCTGAGGGTGCCTGCTATCCCATTGACAAACAAGTTGAATAAAGCTGCACCCAGGACTGATCCCAGGGGAATGCTAGTGACCACAGGCTATGCAAATGAAAAAATAAAAGCCTTAAGCACAACTCACCAAAGACAAACATCCTACTTGATCCAAGAACATTTTATTTCCTCAAGTACACCAGCAGTGTGCCTGAGCAGTGTCTAAAAATACAAAATGTGTCACAACTTCAGGAAGAAGAGCCAATAAGCTTTCCAAAATCTACTTTTTGAAGAATATTTTTTTTGTGTTCAGGCCAAACCTATGATCATCAGAGTTCAGGTTACCTGTTAATGAATGATAGCACTACAGTCAGGAAGACACCTAAATTTCCATGAGTATGATTAAATGCATACTAAGACATTAAACAATGTAAATTCATATAATGTACAGAAATCTTCTGATACGTCTGCATGAAAATTAATAAGTTATCTTTCTCTGTTATGTTTCACTAATAAAAATGCAAACACAATTAAATACAAGTAATTGTTTAATGGCAGCATATCTGGCTGTCCCTATAAATCTCTAATTAAGATGTATAAACATAATGAAAAATGTTTTCATAACCAAATTCCCCTATTCCACCGATCCCACGCAGTTTCAGTGAAGACATACAGAAATACATGAAAAGCACTCCTGGCAGGATCTCAGCAGCAGCAACAGCTTTTGATCTGCCAAAGCCTCTCATGAAGCAGCAGAAGCCAATTCCTCAATGAGAATAATCCATCCTGAATTGCCACAAGCACCTCCTGCTCAGCCCCCTTGTGGGCTGCAGTTCAAAAAGAGCCAGCAGACAAGAGAGAAGAAAAATGATAACACTTATCTCAGTCCAAACTGACCACTCAGAATCTTCAAGGGTCTGGTCAAGCAAACACTAGGAAATTATCAGCAGGTTTATTTTTAGATTTTGTTTCTGGTAATTATATCAATATGGTGCTATCTGCTACTAGTGAAATAAGGAGAAAATGCAGAGATTTTGGTGTGAATTAGTGAAGAGTAATAGAAATTCCAGCACTAATATGGACACAAATGGAAATAATGAGTACATGCACAACTTTGTAAAAATTGAAAACAAAATATCTGTATGATTGCATCCCTCTGCCCTCATATGTGACTGCTGCAAAGGAAGGAGTAAAAAGGTCATTTCCTCTCCTCTGGGCCACCAAAATGCCAGGATGCCTGAGGAAGGATTGTGGCCACAGGAGAAGGTGTCAGGGAGACAAAGACTTCTGCATGAGATGATAACTCATCTTTGTAGGCCCCATGAGATTGTTTCTGCTGTATCCTGACAGCTCTGATTTTTTACCAGTGTTCTTTCACAGCCACTTCACATCTCTTTCATTCCACACCTTTATCTTTCATCCTATCAACCATCTTTTTAATCTTCCTTTCCTCACCCTTCTGAATAACCAGCCCCATTCTAATACCAACACAAAGGGGAAATGTAGGTCCTGCCTTGCCTGCAGCCAAATGAGGGGTGGCAGCTCAAGAAGGAAAATCCAGGCTGTGCTTTAGTTCATCAATGTGGTGCCTGCTAAACTTCACACCACACAGTGTGGGTCCATCAGAATTCAGAATATGTCCCTCCATGCAAACATGATTTTTTCTGTAGATCATACATTCATCTGCAGCCACTAAAGGTCTAGGATTGTGGCATATGCAGTACCAGGGAAAACAGTTTGCAATTTAGCAATGTCAGGTAGTCGGCCCAAACTATCAGCCATAAACTAAAGCAAGGGAAAACTTAAGATGAGGACAGAGAACGAGTAAAATGTGTGAAATGAAGAGCCCTGGGCTCATAAATATTTACGAAGCTGTTTTACTGAGCTGATTTATGCTCTCATCTTATGCATGTACAGAGTTCCATTTTGCAAGTCTTAAAATTGGCATTTGAAACTGTTTATTTTCATATTCTGGAATAAATCTATTAAACTTTTGGAACATCTTTTATGGAAGGACATCCATTGACTGAGCTTAGTAGAGAAATACAGGCAGCTTGCAGCTCTTCTGAGAGATGTGCAAGTGGGGAAAATGCTGCTGGCTTCTTCCAGACATCCCCAGGATTCTGTATTATGAAACACTGGCGTGACAGAAAGAACTAAGCAGTGTCAGGCACTTGTGAGCCTATTTATTATCCCCACACATTGCTCTGAACAAAACCAAGTTAGATTTAAGAATAAGGAAGATATTTACCAGCCAAAGAATTGATACCTAAAGACTGTCAACAGGAGACCAAGATAACTATAGAGAAATACATGCTGTAAAGCACGTTACAGCTTGGGCAGAGTAGGATTTCAATCTGAAAAGGGTTTTATGAGATTTACAAGGGCCTGAGGGACAAGAAGGGGAACAGTAACATACTAAAAGCTGCAGTAAGGATAGTTCTGTGGAGTGATGCTTCCTTGCCCTTGGCACCGGTCAATGCCCAGTAGATCACTTCCAAAGAGAGATTACACAAAATACAACTAAACAAATAAAGCTGCACTGTAAACAAGACAGCTGGAGAACATTGAGAAAAAGCTGTACATTTTGTTTCACATCCTCTGCTTTTATAAGGCAGCCCAGCTTTGTTCCCATCTATGCCAAACAGCACCCATGCTGGCCTGTTCCTCCAGCCTGCTCTCCTGCCTATCAACAGCTCCCCCCAGTTTGGTGTCATCTGCAAACCCCACAGAAGTGCATTCTGCTGCCTCCTCCAGGTCACCAAAAATGGTGTTGAACAGGATGAATCCCAGGACAGACCCCTGTGGTACCCCTGCTGTTACTGGCATCCCAACAGGGGACAACCCAACCATCATATCCTCTCTCCCCACCACCCAGCCAGGATTTACCTGTCTGCCCTTCTGCTCACCTGGGCCATAACACCCTAACTTGCATGTTAACTCCCTGATCATCTCAGCCTTGCAACGGCAATAGTGGCCACGCTGGCCAGCTCTCTCAGTGCCTTTTCTGGAGGTAGTCATCGGGTCTGAAGGATTTGTAGGGGTCACATGCTGTCAGATAATCCCTGGCTCAACCCTTATTCTGGGACGTGCCTGGGAGATTTCGTAAGTGACCTCTGAGGCAAAGAAGGCACCATCTAGCTTACTATTCAAAACCACAAATTAATGCTATTTCCCATTCTTCAGGTAGCTTGCACCAGTGTTTCACTGTTCCAAGAACCAGCAGTTCCTGCATTTCATTCACAAAATACAAGAATACCAAGGATTTTCACCAAGCAAAGAAATGGCCCATACTTTGTAAACCAGTAGCTGCTTCTAATGAAATCAGTTGCTCCTCTTTGTAATTCAGCCTCAAGTTTGCCTTGATTAACCCCCAGAGCAGTCATTAATCATATACTTCATAAACAAAAGTATTTTTTCTTTATTCTATGTATTAGCTCTGAATCTCTTCAACCAATCTCTTGTGTTTCATGTAAGGGATAGTGTAAAATCCACAACCCCTGACAAAATTTAGACAATTCCTTCTATTTCTTAATAATGTAGTTCCATTAATTCCACTCAACTTAGCTCCAGTTACAGGGTGAAGAGGCAGAGCTTTTGTATTCTCTTGTGAATTAAAGCCTAGTATTAAAAAAAAGAGACTGTGCAAAATCACTACCTTTTCTGATAACTCATTTTTAAAATAGATGTCTACCATTCATTGCAAATCAGTCGGTGGGGCTGACATTTATACTGCTGTCTTCAGCCTGACGTAATTAGAAGCAGGAGTATATATAGAACCTGAAAAAAAGGTTTGAAATTGAAGGGTTACAATTGTGTCTCTTTACTAAGGTGACATGTAAAAGGTGATGATATACATAACTGTAAATTGGTTTGTGGTACCTTTTAGTGCAAGTAAATATGACAGCATAAAAGACATAAAGCAGTTTCAGGATCCCCAACAACACAGAAAGGATTAAGAAGCTCCAGGGCTTCAGCAGTGGTGGTGAGAAGAATGCAAAGAGGACAATCAGCCTCACAACAGAACTGTACACGACAAGTACAACACTCAATAAGTTCAACCTTTTCTTCTTTCTCTGACTTGTTTTTGATTTCTGAACTCCTCAGTATCTGAGTACATTCATTAAAGCTGTTCACTGAACTGAAGTCTAGGAGTTCATTTTATGTTGTCCAGTTACTTGTTTTTTTCTTTAGTCAATGATGTGAAACTGGTCATCTAATTCACATATTATTTCTACTCCTTGGCTGGGATGATCAATGGGTTCTAAACATAGCAATTATGATAAATATTTTTAGGAAAAATTCAAGGACAAATTTTTGTTTGTGCTAAAAAGTATGAAATAGCCAAAGAAATCACATGCCTCAGAAACATAAGACAGGTAAACTAACTATAATCATTTAGGAGTTTACATATTTTAAAGTCAAAGGTGCTGTTCAGTCTGATCTCCTGCACAGAATTTCACCTAGCAATTCCTGCTCCAAATCCAGCAATTTGAGGCTAAAGTAGTGCTTAAGAAGAAATACTCTATTTATAGAAAATAATTTTAAGCAGCTTTATACATAATTTGGTCAATATTTTATTTTTTAATGAGCATGAGCCCTGTGCAGGAGTTTTGCCTGGAATGAACAAGGTCATGGGGTTATTTTTGGAGAAAGTGGGAATGTGTCATTGACACTGGACTATGTGACTGCTTTGAATGCTAAGTATTAGAAGTCTGGATGGAACTTTGAAATTTTAAAGGGCGATATGTCTATATTAATCTGTGTAAAATCTTTAGGAGTCCCTGTGAAAGCCTTAAAAAAAATACTGGCCTGTCTTTCATGCTAATATTGCATTTTTTCTCGGAACAATAATTATTTTAACCTGTTACTCTTTCTGGTTTTTCTTTCTCCCTCTCTTTCTTTTCTTAACAACTTCCTATTTATCATGGATGACCAGGTAAGTTTAAATCAGTTCAGTAATTCACAACTCCCCTTATACCTTCTGCAGCCATGCCATTTTTTGAGTAGAAGACTAAATTCTTTACCTGTGGCTGACCTGATATACTCCAGCTGCCCTGGAATGTTTATAAAATGTCCACTTTATCTCTCCATCACAGTGTCTCATGGAGACGATCAAAGCATCAGTGAACAGTTTAATTCTGGTATCAGTCTTTTCTATTTTTTCCCAGACTGACCTCTCTCACTTGGATTTTGGGATCAGCTTCTCAGCACTAGCAGGGAGGTTTTCCTGGAGGAAACCACTAGTGCACATCCCTAAAGCATTAAAAAATGCTTTGTCAGCAATGAGAAAACATTATTAGAAGAAATGCTGGGAAGTCTCTTACAAACTAAAGCAGGAGAAATTACTTTCTCTGATTACTATGCAAAACTACTAATTATCCCTAAGAGACTTCTTCTGGTTTAACCAAATAACAGCAGAAAATTGGCATCATTTTCTGAGCCAGCTGGGGCGATATCAGTACAGATGTGCAGACCTAACACCTCTGATCAGAGTTCATTTGGAAGTCTCCATACTCTTATAAATATATCCTGGCTGTGCATTTCTGCTGTCCAATTTACATGTGCTTTCTCTCTCTCTGAATTGTTTTGTATTGGCAGAACTCTTGGTTATCTCCAGTACTGAGATTTTCACCAATGCCTGCAGCTCATGTATGCCTCATCCTAGAAAGCAGCAAAGTGCATGGCATGACAGCCTTTGTTCTGCACTGATAAGATGTGGAGGTGCAGGCAAAGTAAATGGTTTGTCCAATGTTACAAGATAAAATCTCTGGGAAAGTTAAACCTAGACTTCATTGTAGCTCTGGGATGGCTTTTGGTTCATGCAGACTCTGGTTCTTGTGTCTGTGTTGTCTTGCCTACCTGTCTGGCTTTAACAATCCAAATGGAAGTAAATGTAGATTTAGAGGCTTAACAGGCTTGCTGCATTTTGTAAATGAAATGTAGAGACAGTAACCATAGTCAAGAAACTTTTGTGCCAGAATGACAACTTATTTTTCTGTTTCTTTTTTTCTATTCTGTTGTCACTCAAGAAACATCCTGGTTTTTCTCTGCCTCTGGAAACAGTTCAGGATTTAGATTTGGGAAATAATGCCTCAAAATATTTTTCATCACATCTGCATCACATACTGTTCCATTACTATTTGTTTCAGTAATTTAGCTGATGTGATCAAATAAGCAATCATACTTCTTAATTGACTGAATTCTCAAGAAATGTTAGCTATCCATCTCAGAAATTATTTCTCTCTGGCTGCTGATCATTCTGCCATATTCCTTATGATGATAATTTATGTCACATTAAAATGAATATTGTTTCAGATGTTATCTCTGCCAAGATTTGAATGATAACTTCAATAAAATGAAAAAATGGGATAAACTGCATATTTCATCTTGGCTCTTGATCTAAGTCATCCACTTAAAATGCTAACAGTCAGTTGGAACTGTCCACTTCAATGTTTTCTTCTCTTCTGTTATTATGAGATGTTAAGGAAATAAAGGGTACTCAATCTAGAATGGAAGTTGGAAAGTATTTTATATCTATTGTCTCTGCATCCTGGTTGAGCGTCAAAACATCATGTAGCTCTTAGTTTTTTTTGCCATAAGTTCACCACCTTTACAGATAAAGATGGTAGTATGGACTGTCACTGCAGATAGAAACACACTGTCTCCGCCCTTGCATAACCAGGAGACTTAAGAGATTAAGATCAACACTTTAGTTCAAAGGATTTGTAAAAAGTTTTTAAAAGCCATACAGATTACACTGGGACAATGCCAGAAAACACAAGAAGGGTAGTAAATGCAGAAAAGGAACAAAGGGAAAGCTAATTAAAAAGAACATGCATGGGAAGAGAAGCAAAAAACTGAAGGAAAATGTACACCAGAGACACAGTAATTTGCGAAAAAGATCTTGGCATCAACTTCTCCTTCAGCAACAAACCTCTGACCTGCTGTTGATGGTATGAAAAATTACTCACCTTCCCTACCTCATACAGCTGAGAATACAAGACTGCAGGTACAAGAAATCCAAGTTTAGACTCTGGTCCCAATCAGAGACCTACAGGTTTGCATGATCTCTTTTTCATCCACAGAACCAGTGACAGGAAAATGTAAAGCACTGACGGATCTCTATGTAAGCCACATATGACTTTCCTCTAATTGATTCCCTCTGCTATGACATGAGTCCCTCAGTATCTGAGCCACAAACATCTAAATACTACTGGTGTCAGCAAACCTTGGAGAAGGCAGG
Source organism: Grantiella picta (assembly GCA_013397955.1). Taxonomy (NCBI): domain Eukaryota; kingdom Metazoa; phylum Chordata; class Aves; order Passeriformes; family Meliphagidae; genus Grantiella; species Grantiella picta. Next base: position 473,444 of record VZRM01002315.1, on the reverse strand, counting down.
TGAGTGTGTGCATGGGTGTGCACAAACTGCAGAATGAAGAATGGAGCTGGTAGCACTGACATACCCTGTAGAATTTGGTAAATGGCTTCAGAATGGGTATTTCTGTAAAAACATTAGCTATGCAAACAGTATGCTCAGAAAAGCAAAACAAATATTAGGATCTTTTTAGGAAAAGAAAAGAGAGAAGTGCTGTTAAAATTCATTCTGCTCCTACATCTTGGGTATTGTATGCAGGTCTGAACCTGTCTTCTCAAAAGACTTCAGAAGAAAGGGATAGACAGGGGTGACAGTTAAGGCAGTGGATTTGAAGAGTAGATAATGAGCTCAGGACAAATCTGCAAAAGACATTATTGCTGAAGGGCTTGATAGATCCACAAAAATCACAGTTAGCATGGAAAAGACAAATGTCTTTCTTAATACCCCAAAAGTATTAGACAAAACCAACAACTGGCACATTCAGAACAAATAAGAAACTGTTCTGTCTCATTTGGAGACTGGTTGAATAATCAACCCAGTACCTCAAACTGCAATTGATTTCTGACAAAAAAGCTAATGGATAACCAAGTCAGGTTCATATTTTCTTACTGCTTCATCACTTGGCATGTTACAGTCATGCTGTGATCATCATATCTTCCCTGTCTGCTATTTCAAAAAGATGTTTCCAGCTTGGAACTGTGAAAACACTCAGGAATATCCCATTTTTTGATATTTCCCCAAACCTGCCTCTTTCTTACCCAGTTTCTTATCCACCTTATAATTTTTGTGCACGTGACTTACCAGAATGATTGTGATGCTCCATTCCATTTTTCATTGAATCTTAGCTTTATGTTATTTTCCTGCATTTAAATTATATTTTCTTATCAAAAATAGTCTTTCATGATCCATTTTTAGCAAATCCACACAGTTTTTTCTTTTTTTTAATAGCAGTTTCCATTCCTTTCATTTTTTTCTCCCTTCATAACTTGCCCTGAATCTTTGATGTGATGGTACTCTAGCTACCCCTTCTAGAGTACTATGGATCTTTTTTTTCAATTGTTACTGTCACCTCTGATGTGAAGATGTCCTTTGAGCATTGCTTTTGCTTTGGAGGTGCAGTGTATCATGCCTATAGCTGATTGTGAAGTTATTTTAATGCAGAAACTCATTTACTCTGCATCCAATAAACAAGATGGTCCATTTTGCTTTGTGTTATCTTGTGCCATTTTTGTTCCCTGAGTAAACACCTTCTCATCAGCACCAACTGCCATAGTGGCATCATGTTTTCCAACAGAATTTCATGTTAGTAACAATATGAGATTATGGAAAAAAGCGAGACCAATGACTTTTTCTTTGCCCCACAACCTTCACACGAGCAAGATGCTGTTTCTCTGTGATTCCAACACCAGGCATGTGATACTGTTCAATGAGTACAGGCTTCTGATTTGACTGGACCGTTGTTAAACCTAGAGACACTAATCAAATATCTGGATGGTTCACCTGCTATTTTTGACCACACAGCCACATTACAGGCTCACCTCTCTTATGCTTTTTTTTCCTTTCTCTTACCATGTTGTCACCTTTCAAAATTTGCCAGGCCTGTGCTTTATCAGCTGCCATTTCAGTCTGTCTATCTTGGTGGATACAACTCTTGTTGTCAAAAATAATAGCAACAATAACAGCTGAATTAGCATTTGCAAAATTTAGTGCCATTCTCATGCATAACTTGTTAGCAGCATGTCTGAACAGGAACTCTATTACCTGATGTCAGAGATCTCATTTAGACAACTAGCCTTACTCCTCATGTCTCAGCTTTTCCATCTGTAAAATGAGAACACAGATCTATTTATTCAGTGGGCTGATATGAGGGCTGAATTCTATAATGTTTGTGAAGAGCTTTGAGAGTTCAATGGGAAGATTTGGTAGGAGTTCAAAATATCAGCAATAGTTCTGAAAAGAAAGCCAAATCCTTGGTAGGCTACAGAGGTAAAATGTGACAGCTAAACAAGACCATCTGTCTGAGCTGGAGAACGTGTAACTTCCATCCAGTTGCTCAGCTGGCTAGAAAATTTCTTGCATGACCCAAACGGCATGTAAATTGCTCCCGAGCTTCCTAGGAAATAAAACAATCCAGAAGAAATGGGGAGGGGAAAATAGCATTCTTTAGAGAAAAAAGGAGACCAGCTATGAACTTTATGAACAGCAATCATGAGCAATAATCTCTCCCAGGCTCCAAAGTGCTGCCTGAAATGCTAGCTGAATATAAAGGATAGATTTTTTCAGGTAACACCACAGCGCCTCTTCACAGCATGGAAAACAGTGTACAATACTTCAAATGACCAAGGCATGCTTGAACTCTGTAATTGAAAGTAGCATGTACACTGAGCAAGCATTTTTCAAGGAAAGACAGGTTTGTGGTACACCTTGATTAACGGGTATGTTTGTACCTTGGCAGTATGGGCATGAGTTAAAAACTTAGAGAGGGAAGATCTCAATACACTATTTTGTCATTATATGTTATTGTCCCAGAAGATTTGGAGGTTTTTCCAAATTATACCTTGCTACAGTTATGTAGCCCAGCCACTCAGAGCTTGTTTAGAGATGGATGAAAGTATGGAAGGTACTCTCCAATAGGCACTTTGCATCAAATTTCCCCAGTATGAAGTTTTGGATTGCATTTCTAGATTAGGTCATTAGAGGTCTATGCCTTGATATGATAAGGATATATTTCTATAGGCAAGATTAGGGATGAACAATTCATTTAAGCTAAAGTGCAATGCATCTAGAGACTTACTGAATAAATCTCTTGTATAAAAACAGAAACAAAGAGTTCCCAGACTGAAAATATAGGGTACCATATACACAGGAACCCAGTTCCCAAAGAATTAGCTGGTTTTCTCTTCCACTTAGTGCCAACTACCTAAAAACACATAATGGATCTCTTGGAAGGATGTTCTCTCCAATCATGAGGACTCCAGCCCTTTTTGAAAGAGCCATGGAAGGGCAACCACCTCTCTAGGCCAGACCACAAGTGCAGTGGCTGAACATGACACTGAAGCATTTGGCCTTGAGCCCACCAGAAGGACAAAACCAAACCAAACCAAACCAAACCAAACCCCAAGCAAACGAACAAACAAAACAAAACCCCAACCAACCAAAAAAACCCCAAACAAACCAAAACCCTGGAAGCTGCACAGGAGATCCTTTGGAGTTACTTGACAGACCTGATTAGTCCAGCCCTTACAATGATACCTGCCCAGGCACCAGTGGAGGCACAGACATTTTTCTGTCCAACCTCCTTTCCCTAGAGGCCATGGGCAGATATCCCATGGTGCAGCAATCTTCTGACACCAATCCTCTGAAACAACTTGGTAAATGTTTACCCTGCATCCCATTCACTGAGGGCAGGATGGGCACAAAGGAAAAGCTACAACTGCACTATCATGCCTGAAGCACATGAGTAAATGGCTTGTAACAGTCTAAAATTATGAAACAGTGAGCAACCACATTCTATCTCAGATGATTGTATGGAGGCAATTACCACTTTGATTTATGGATGAGTGGGGATGGAGGAGGGGAAATGAGAAAAAAAAAACATATGTGGACTCTGCCAAGTACTTTTTTTTCCATCAAATATTAGTTGGGTCCCACTGAGCTAAAGAAAGACGCTGTAACACTTGGCCCACAGTTCCCAGAAGAGGATCTCTGTGCAGTGAGACCAGGTTCACAGTTCTAGCTCAAACACTAGCCAGCACATGGGGGAGAGCTCCAGCAAGCTGCTGTGCAAGTGCAGCGGAGCTGTCAGGGTAATCAATCTGCAGGTCTTGGACTAGTATTTCATCCTGTGTCCCAGGTTATACTGCTTTGTTGGCTAAAGCTCTCTGGCATAATATTTACTATAGGTTTCCCATTACAGATACCAGCTGTGTTTGAGGCAGAACTCCAGTCTGTCTCACAACTTATTATTTCAAACAGGAAGAAGAAATTCCCTTTTCTCTCTCTTCCCAGATACTTTTCTTCTGTTTTCTCCTCTGTTTTCCTTTTCTAGTTTTTGCATCTTTCTTTCATAGTTTCATTATCCTTACCCTTATGTTCCCTTCTTTCAGTATTCTCTATCCTAGCAAGCTGCCTTTTTCCCTCTCTAACCAACTCTTATTATATTTTTATTCAAATTTTAATATTTTTTCACTCCAGTGTCATCTCTACCTACATAAAACCAAAATGGTAAGTCCTGTGTAGGCCGATTGCTCATTTGGATGTGCAACATGCAAGATATCCATCTTTGAAGGAACTGCTAGACCACTAACAGCTGTTTCAAAGTAAACTCCCTTTATGCACTGCAAATTACATGTTAAGACATGCAGTGGTGCACTGTGCATAAAGCCTCAGGAAACCACCCATTGATCTATGATACGTCCATTAATCTCTGCAGCCTAAAGGGCATCTTTCTAAATTGGTACAGAGCCAGGCATGAGAAGAAACCTGTCAATACCCTTCTGTGAGGCACAGGAAAAACCACATACTGAGTCTTTGCTATTAAATGTGAATCCATAGAATGAGGGAGTCATCAAAATCTTAAATGGCATTTACTTGCCTCAAGCAAAAATAAAATGTCATGGTTCCTTCTGATTTTGCAAAGTATCACAATTTGATTGTCAATTTCTGATTTGGCTGAAATATGGCTTAGATATCTCTTGGCTTTCATGGCATCCACTCTGAAGATTTTTGTATCACTTCCAGTTTGTATTTCATGCTGGACCAGATGTATCTTAATAGAGTGCAGAAAAAGACCTCTGCTAGGTGACAGCTTCCCTCCCAGAAAAAAATGGAGATCTTTCCTGGAATTACCCTGCAAACGCACATCATGACACTTCAAGCTTTTGTAATAAAAAGGATTTTATGCTGTCCCTCAGATCTGTATTTTCTTCCTTTCTCTGCTCATGCTGAGACATCAAGTAATGTTCTTGGTCCATTTCCTCCCCTTTTTCATGAAAGACAGTTCTTAGAAAGGGCTCTACTAATATCTTACTGGCTTTCAGCAGACTTTTTTGAGCAAAAACTTCTCATCTGACTCCTGGATATTTAGCTATTTACATTGTCCTTTATCAGGGACAGCTGATGAGAGTTGTACCTTCATATAAAGAGTTCTTACAAGTTTTTATAAGCTACTATAAAGTAAAAATAATGCTAACCATGCAAATTAGTTTTGCAAAATGTATACCTTTTGTCACTGCTGGTTTAAGGCATGATACAGGAGTTTCTATAAAACTGCCGAGTATTAACTTCTTTGTGACATTTGTTTGTGAATAGAGATGAGCCAAGAGGGAAATTTTGCTGTGCATGGATGTACACTGACAGCATGAATACTACTGTGTAGTGAAAGTATTTCCATCATGACATAAGTAGATTTAAAATGAATTCATGTAGATATGCATATTGCCTAAAAGATGAGCCCAGACAGATTAAATATACCCATGCCACAATTTTTTTTTATTCCTATGTGATAGAATGCACATCAAGTAATTTAATACAGTATGTCATACAATATTATACAACACACAAGACATAACAGTTCAAGCCAGGTTCACGTGAAGCAATAGTTATATTAGGAAAAAAAAAAACCCACTGAACAAGGCTATCTTCCCCTCAATAGAGAAGCCATAAATTGAGAGATTACTGCATTAAAGAGTACAGGAATGTCCTGTTCTGCCTCCGTGCCAAAGCACATACACTCACTTCTTCTTTTTCTCTCTACCTTACAGACAGAGATTCGACAACTCAAAATAGGTTAAAGAAAATGTATACATACTTTGAAGAAGGAGTGCCTGGCCAAAGCTCAGCTCTGTACTTGCCAGTGTACGTGACACTATCACACTTGATTAGAAATCATGACTGCACTATGAAACAGTTCTCAAATTACAATTTCAAATTTCCAGCATTTATAATATGGGGGCAAGCACACATTTTCAGGAGGAGTTTGGAAATAACTGCAATTCTTGGCAGACATAATTCTTCTGCATAATACCAGAGTTAGACAGCTTGTCTACCTATAGACTTTCAAGGTTAATTTGAATTCATTATTGGTGTGAATTTTAAATAATTACTTCAGCCATGTTGAAGATTCTGTCATTGAAAACTAACACAGAGTTATTTCATATTTAGGTAGATTAATTTCCAAAGCAAACTGGGCCAGACTGCAGTAAATTGAGAAGAACACAGGTATTTGAAAAGATTAATTAAAGCACTCTAAAATCTATTTGGGTAATTTACCCTTGAGGCAGCAGCTTTGGTCAAACAAAAAGGATATGCTTAAAAAACAAAAGCCCTTCTTGCTTGCGAACATTGGTCCAAAACATATGTAAAGATAAAACTATTTGATGAAGACCATGTAATTGTCCTCTCTTCAAAACAAAACTGGATGGTTTTTATGTGACTTGTTCCAAACAAATAGGCGGTAGATAGGAAATTGGTAATCTTGAGAAAATAAAATTATTCTATAAGATACCAGACAAAATGGGGCAAGAGGCAAACTAGATACAAGCCTTTTTTTAGATTTTGCATTACTAGGTTAATAAACTGATTGTGCTACATTTTGATCCAAAATTCATGGTACAATAACTATAAACTATGAAGTATTAGTTAGAAAGAGCATATTGTTCTTAATGTACTAGCAAATACTAACCTACCAGCAAACACATAATCAGTTGCTATAGTAATTCTAATCTCCACCTATGCCTCAAGAATTAAGGGATGTTACGAATTCTGTCCCTTACAAAATGTGTACTTCCCCATAATTGTGTATAGTGGATTTTCTGCACAATCCCCATGTGCATACGGCACAGATCACACAGTGCCTTATCAGATCCAAATGTCTGATTTGAATTTTTATCCAACACTGACCTTCCAATACACATTTAATTTGTGTTTGTATCTAACATGTATTTCGTGGAATATTCAAATATTCCACTCTGCTTGTTTTTAAACAGAAGGCAGCAGGAAAGCAGTTTACTAGGAAGATGGAAGCAGATCAAAAAGAATAAAAGGAAAGTACAATAGTTAATTATTTCAAGCCTAAAAACTGGAAGCAATTCTCCCATGTGTATAAGGGCCAGTACAGGTCCTGTACATCAATTAGGCCCACTTAAAGCACATTTTAAAGGCTTAGACAGGATTTATATGGTGCATAAGCCTGGGGCTGTCTGCATGTGAATTTCATCCCCTATGAATATACCTGTCAAGACAGCTGAAATCTGAACATTAAGGAGGTTGTTGGTAAATCAAAATCTAAATTTGCAGACATTGTCACCTCAATTGTATTTATCTCTTCCCTTTCTCACAGCAAAACAAAGTGGTTACAAGCACAAAGCAAGTGCAAGAAACAGTGGCCAAGGTACTAAATTTTCTCATTTAAGCTGTTCTTAAGAGGAAGATGGATGGTACTCTCTGAAAAAAAAAGATTGTTTCTCTGTCCTGCTCTTTTAAAAGAAGAGCTTTTAGTTGTATCCCATAAAATTCATTTCTATGTCAGGAAACACAGGGAACAACAACTATTGCACTAAGCTCATAAGATCCACAAGCCTTTGATTACTTGTTTTGTTCACATAAATATAAGACTTAAGATGCATAATTAAATTTCATTATATGTAGACTATGTGGAATTTAATCCCAAATGAGCAATTATTTAGGATTCATGGATTCTTAGTAATTACAGGTTTCTTAATTCCTTTACATTTCTGCATTAGTTGTCATTTCTAAGGAAGGAAGAATCCTGAAATTTGGAACCTCTACTTACCTCCAGAATTTTATTATTTTTTATTTGAGACATGAAACGTTTTGACAAGTAGTCAACTACTTGGATCCATGCTAAATTATGAAATAGAGGAAAAACTACTGGAATAATTGTGTTCATAATTCCTGGAGGAAAGTCAGATTACCTCATGTGTGAAATTTGCTCTGAAAGCATACAGAATTCAGGCTTTGCATTCTATTGGAATTTCTCCTTTAAGATCCTATCTGATCTATCAGTGATACCAGATTTAAGACAACCGTTTATTTTTTCCGATTTCATTTCTGGGCATTTTTCTCTGTATCTCCTGATTTTCCACTTCATGCCAAATTGCCAAAATATCACCATTGCCTCATTTAAAACTCTCTTGAGAAACACCATATTCTGCAGTACCTGAAGAAAGCAGAATTTGTACCTTTTCCCACCCTAAGAATTTCCTAGTATCCATTGCCACTGGATTATTTGGGGAAACATCTAGCTTTCAGTCTGTACTCTGAAGTCACTTAATGCCTTTGTGGTGTGCACTGCACTGCACCTTGTGAGCATTTGAGCCCTAATTCCATCTCTATTCAGGAAAGCATTTAATGTAAGTGCTTAGGCATCCACTTAGTTGACTTGTGTGGGCTTTAATCATGTGTCCAAATCCTTTCCAGAGCTTCCTGCAGTTGGTTCTAGAGAGTTAACAAATAATCAGATCAATAACTACATGTGAACATGACTTCAGATAACTTACACAACAGCAAGTGTACGATTTATCCCAACAGTTTTCATGCTGACGGCTCACTGTCAGCCAACTTTAGATGCCAGACGGGAAGCTTAATCTTCCCACTTTGCCAGTATAGGCAGTGCACAGTCAAGGACTCCTTGAGAAATTCAGAATATCCAACTCCCTCTGCTGAATATTCCTCAGCATTAATAATTCAAGATCCCCTTAAGAGCTCAGTTTTCTGTCATGTTGACTCAGACTCCTAACTGTGGCACCATTTGTGCCACACTTTGATTCTTCAAATTGAAATGAGCATACAGGATGATTGATTTTGTTTGTCATTTACTAATCTTTGATAAATATGGAAAGCTTCAGTACAGTGCATTTCTATAGGAGCAACACACTTCCAAAGAGAAAAGCTACCTACACTACAAACCTCCTCATATAAGTATGCTGGATGTGCAGACTTCATCAATGAGCACATTTACTAAATGCTGTAGCAATAAATGTCTAGAGACTAAAAGCACAATTCTCAAAGGGCTGCAGTTTCTAATTTCTTTGGAAAACAAACACGATCTACACCATGAAAAATTTAATGGCACTTTAATTATCAGTCAGCTGAATACCATGAGATATGCTTGCCTTCATTTTTTAATACCTTCTGCCATTTCCAGCAAATTGTGGAAAGAAATAATGGATGCCTTGAGTATTATTCCTGTCTGTTTCTACCAAAGTAAAAAAAGTAGAAAAAAATCCCTCAAAATGAAGATTCAAATTCTTTTGGATCAGTCATAATCCAGGAGGAACACTAGAAATAATGAATATGGATAGACAAGCACAGCTGCAGCATTCACATCAATAGCAAAGTAATGCAAAAATTTGCCCCTTTGGTCAAGTTCTGCTACATTAAACTGCTGAAAAGCTCTTGGCTGTCTGACTCAAGGTTGCATCTTTGTTTTATAAGGTCAGAGCTCTAGCATTTGAAAAATATTTTGTATTTTGCAATATTTACCTCATTTCCTTCTACAGAGATGTTGTAATCATTCAGGAATAGCAAAGAATATTGCATACATAGAGAAACCCTCATGAATCAAAACATTTCAGCATTTTGAAGAGTTTCATAAAACGGGTATATAGCTAATGAAGATATTAAGCTGGGTGCAGTGCAGTCTAGTCTGGGTTTTATACCACACCCCTGATACATACAGTGGCATCTGAACAGCAGAAAAATTGACATTATATTGGCAATGTCTCTGTAATTCTTAAACCTCATAACTGAAAACCAATTTACATTAAAAAAGAGTTTCTGTTTAGAGTTATGGGGAAATAGGCAAACCAGCATGTTTTCATTTGGGTCTCAATGGCTTTTGCTCATGCTGCCCTCCAGCACAGGAGAGCTTCTTAAGTATCAAAGTACAGCTGAATTATTTAATTCAAGATATACTATTATATTCAAAACATAGCACTGAGGAATTAGTAAGAACAAGAAGTGTGTAATAGGGAGGAGTTGTTTTGTCTAACCATGCTCCTAGAAAGAGGATGGAAGGAAAATGTATGTGCAAAAGCTCTGTGCTGCTCACCATGATAATATGTTTGGCAACAAGACACATGCATTAGCACAAATGAACGTTACAAATGTAAATATTCCTCTGTTAATGAGGAAGTTTTATCTTCGGTAAATGTGCATCAGGCATAGAAATGTGGAAGAAAAAAAGGTAATGATAACTGTTATTATTATTATTATTACTATTAATATTTCTATTTTTAAAGGATTAATTAAATAGTGATAAAAACAATCAGAAAAACCAGTGGTGTTCACTGTGATAAATCCTTACTGCTGCTTTGCTGGAAAGTTACATCTCAAAATAAAACATTTGGCCTATAAAGATACAGTACTTTCAAAACTGAAGTATCAAAATGCTCTCACTTTGTTGTCACATGAGGAATCAATATTGTACTGAAAGTCTAAATGAGGCAGAACCAGGTATTTACATTAGCAAATTTCAGAGGAAAGATCTTTAAAGGATCCTTTCAGAGGAAAGGATCTTGAATTTTTTTCTCCATATTTTATACTATGTAGTATTTTAAACATCCTGTTTTGATGAAGAGCAGTAGGAAACCCAGGAAAATAGCACATGGTACTATGCATAAAGCACCTATGAAAATAGACTTATCCAAATTGATAATGCATAGATAAAGAATATTCACTGGAAATAAGTAATTTTGAGTACATCTTGCATACATATGTTTAAAGCCCTCTAGTTTCTCTTGCAATTATTATCACAATGAAAGAGTAGAAAATAAAAGAAATCTAATATGATATCTCTTTTTTTCCTGACAAGTGTGAAATGTAAGCTTTTTAATATCAGAATAATATTTTTTAAAATAAGCACCTGGAAAGCCTTGATGTTTCAGTGGCATTTTAAAATCTGACTGAAGGTTACAGGGAGGTTAATATTAGTCATCGCTTTCTTGCTGTTGTGCTCCTTTATTCCCACAGGTTTTCCATGAACAGCATGAATTTGCATAGGCAATACAGCATTGAAGGAAGAGATTAGAGCATGGATAGCTGAAATACTGTTACATGAAAAGTCAGAAACATTAGCTGGTGTAGCATGAGTATTTCTTAGAGAATATGCATTGGAAAATAATATTCTTCTGGAGCACTTGCTCTATTTCCACTGTCCAGGATTACTAATCACAAAAGCACTGGTATTAAACCAGTTAGCAGGGCTGAAACACAGCAAAATGTGTCAAAAGTAGATGAATTTAACCTTGCAGTATTCAAAGAATGGAAACTCTACCCTGGGGCACATTAGAGAAATACATGGATAGTAATTATCTAAAAGGAGATAACCAATGTGGAATTAGAAAGGCAAGAGCCTCCCTAACTAATCTACTTGACCTTTATCATGAGGCTAAAGACAAGGGTGATAATAGGCTCTGCAAATAAGAGTGTATTTGTATTTTCAGGAGGTCATGTGGGCATATACAACAAGTAGATGAAAGGGGTGAAAAGAAAATAGCTCTATAAAAAACCTCTGAAAACTCATAAGAAAGCACGTACTGCAAGGGAATGCGTTTAACCCTCCATCAACCACACAACTGCAGCGACTCAGCAGCACTGGAGGAGCATTTGTTGCACCATCCCCACGGTGAGTTTGCCCAGTAGCGCAAATGGTAACCGGAGAGGGTAGTTCCGTGGGACCTGCTGGTCCTCCTCAATGTAAATAAAAGGGAAAATTTCACAGATTTCACAGGAATCTCAGTACAGGCAAAAAATTGACTTGACAAACTAAGTAGCTATAGTATGTAAATACCTTTCTACGCTCAATTTTTACTTTTTAATTGTTTTTTTTTTCTTTTTTTTCAAGACAGCAGAGAAACCTAGGGAAGGTAATGCTGGGATGGGCAACAAGGTAAAACTACCTTCCAAAAAAAGGTTTTTCTTGAAACAGCTCTTCTAGTTCATGACAGTGTGCAAATGCTTGTGTAGAGAATGCTAGGGCCACAGTGAAAGTCTACCTTCTGACAAGCACTTCCAAACCCCATAGAAATTAATGATATTTGGACGATGCCCTCGCAGTTTTATTTCCCTCTAAACAGGTGCCAAGGTGCTCATCTGTCCATTTGGAATAGAGCAGCCAAGCTTTAGTGAGCTGATTATTCTCCTCTTTCCTGCACTGCCTGGGCATGGGACATAGTTCCCCTCTCCATTCATGGAAGGTGAAAAAGATCCTCTGACACCTTGGTTGGAGAAATGATAGTTTATGGAGGGAGGACATTGTGTGACAGGGGCAACCTTTTCATTGGACAAAGGAAAAGTTAAGTTTAGGGTCCTTATCCTTTTTCCACAGGAGCTACTGAAAGGAGAACTGGTTTTCTGTCTCCTGTAGTAAAAGGAGAAGCCATCAGTGATGACACACATTTGTACTCTGAAGTTGGTGATGAAATGGAGGATTAAAGAGAAGAAATTGCTGAAATACACCCCCCATGCACCCACCCACCCATTAACTCATTCTTCACCAAGAAACAGAGAGGAGTCAAAGAAATGAAGATAAATAGTTAGGAGTCAAAGAAGCAGTGAGGAGTATAAAAAGAATTTGGGTGAGAAAAGATCTTGATCCATGTAGTAATGCAGTTTTCAGATCTCCATGTGGCTTCCTTTGTTTCCCTGCTCTGTATGCCATTGGTTCATTTTAAAATATGCATCCTGCTGTACCTGAAAACTATTGGTGTGTTCCCCCTGCCAATTTTCCCTTCCTCCTCCTGAGACTGGCTCTGGGGGAGACAGTCCCTCCCCTTTCTCTTCCCCTTATAAGCCCATGTCTGCATCAGAGAAGGGTCTTTTCATCTCTGAGCTGCTAGCCCTATTCCCATCCCTCGCTTATCCTCCCCCCTTCTCCTCCCCTGCAACCCTTCTCCCCCATCACCCCAAATAAACCTCCCTGGCAGAACAGAGATGGAGTCCAGGTTCGTTCCTTCATCTTACTTCATTTCCTGCTGAATTTCTGTGGTTGGGAGACTCATGCCACACCCCGGGAGCCGCCCACCCCGGTTCTGGTGGAATTACGTGGACCAGGGACCAGGTCCGGGGGGCAGCCGGCTCCTGCCGCCCTCCCGGACCCTGCCGCATCAGATCCAAAATGCATCTGTGTGTCTCAGTTAGTTACCAAAACAAAGAGAAAAGAATCCCAAACTGAGGGATTCTAGAACACCCATACTGCCTCTAACACCAAACATTCAAAGATCTTTAAACCCCAGAATAAAAATGCAATATGGTCTTTCCTGGAACATTTTCTACATCCCTCTGCCTGTTTTACTGAGCAGACAGTGGCCATTTCAGCATTCCTCGACGGGGTCAGGAATACACTTGCACAGGTCCACTTCCCTGTTCCTGGGCAGGCAGGCTAAGAAAGTATATCTGAGTCAGTGATCTTGCATGGCAGTGAGTGCAAGCAGTGACTCAACTCTCAGATCTAATACCAGGTTTTGTACCCTCGATAGGAGACTTGGTTACTGTCCTGATCCCACCCAGAAGTTAATGAAGAGATTTTGCACATCTGGATTGCTACTTTAATCTCTGTTGCTAGTGATACCACTGGGTCCAGCACAAACACATCACATCACACTTTTCCTTCCTTTTCTCTGTTTCAGAATGCATTACTTAGATGGAGTATTTTGGGTACCTCTGTGAAGTCAGGAATCACTCAAAGTGTGAAGTACCAGGGCTGGAAACACAGAAGAGAGGTAAACTAGATCAGTAAACTAGACCATACAGCAAGTTGGACCATGTGGGTAAAAAAAAGCCTACAGATAGAAAAAAAAGAACCCATTGGTAATATTTTAAAGCATTTGACCATCTAAACAGCATCTGGAAATGTGTATGTTGCTTCTTTTTTCCTCCTTATTTCAGAAGAGTGCTAGAAGCAGCACAAAATATCCTGCACTTTGCAATGATGTGGAACATACTTGTCTGCATTTTAACTGAATTTATCAGGTCCTTGATTTTGTTTCACAGTCAATGACAACTTGAATTCTACTATAATAAATATTCATAGAATGCATATTCCAGTCATACATGTGAATTAGTAAAGTTAAAGCTTGGTTCTCGTAATTAAAGCCATTAGTAATGACTTCAAGATGAACTTGTGCTTCTGCAGAAACTTGCAAAAGTATTGTCTCCATTTTTCAACACCAGCATTTGGCTGGAAGTGCCTCAATGCTCAGCTAGTATGGTAGCAAGCATTTTTACCTGAGGGATGAAAACTGAGCTTGGAGTTTTAAAGGTTCACAATACAGTCACATAGTAAAATATTCTAAAATATTCTAAAACACGCTCATTTAAAGAACTCCACTAAAAATAAATCTGAGAAAGCTGCACATATGCTCATGGCTGTTCCATAGGCAAAGGAGGAAGTAATTTTGGGAAATAAATTTGTTATTATTCATTCCTTTCTCAGCTCTGTTAATAATTTGCTCTGTTCAGGCCCAATTTTAATAACACTGATGGAGGCCAGTGACCTCTGGCTGAGTTGAATCATGTTGTGTGGGAGTGGCACATTCAGCCCCTGAAAAATCATTATTGGGAACTACAAAGTGCAAGATGGTGGTTTATCCTAATGTAGCAATTCCTCGGATATGGTCCCTTGAGGATTACTTTGGGTTATGCAAGGGTCTCCCCTTGATTTAAATATCTCAATTTTAAATGTTGGGAAGGCATCCAAAGGTGAGTATTATCTAGGGCAGGATACCATCTGGTTAGTGGAAGTGGTGATAGTATTTGTGGGCAAACACAGGCAGGCAGGCAGGCAGGAAAATCCAGTGCTGCTCTTTGTCATTTGTAACTTGAATTCTAAGAGGAAAAGGATGGCATTTGGAAAAGAAAATACATGCCTACAGCTGAGTAGGCAGAGGCGGGAAGGTGTCCTGATGTGGGTAGGAATGTGGGGAAATAGGAAGACAATATTTGGTGTCATGTGAGATAGGATAATGTGAGTCCAATGGCATATGGGAAAGACTGTAACTCACAGAGATTTGGCAGGTGCCAAAATTGCTTTTGCAAAAGGAAGCTGATGCTCCACTGCAGTCAACAGACTGATCAGGTAAAGCTGAGATGTTCAGTTGTCATTGACCAGTTACACTAATAGGAGGAAACCCTCCACCAAGTTTAAATTTTTAATTTTTCCCTGCTGCAGCTCAAGCTGCCCTTCGTACCTGGAAGAAGCTTCCTATATGCATCCATAAAATGACTTTTTGTTAGATTTCAACAAATCCCTCATTAAAACTTCTCCTTGTCACAGATCCCAGATACTGCCTAGATCATGTAGGAATTGGTGACCTGTCACCCACGCACACCAGCAGTCAGACTCAGACCATCTAAGCCTGGAAAAAAACTGATGTCCTGGTCACACTTTATCTTACTGTTAGCCTGTCCTTCCCTGACCTGCTGGCTTTATCTACTGTGACAGCTAAGGAAAAAAATCCCTTTTTTAGCCTGATAACAAGATTTATGGGGCCATCATGTGTCTGCCTGTTCTTCTCTAGTAACTTCTGAATCCATTGGTCAATTTTAGTTAAATTTGGCACTGAAGCAGAAATCTCAAAGATGTTCTGGTAATCTAAAACACCAAGATAACAGAAGATAATGATACCAGTAGTATGTGCCCCAAGGTAAAGAATACAGTGTGAGCTTTGCCCTCAGATAGATATGATGGAATGCATGCAGGAGAAATGTTATAAATTCTCCACTCCTGGGAAACTCTGTGTTCTGCACTATAAAATCTATTATGTCCATTTAAAATTCTAGAGAATTCCAGTGAATTCTCTGATATGTAATGGGCACTGCACAAACAGTGCAGTATAGCTATCATTTAGTGAACCAGCATAAAAAGTCAGTCAATCAGAGGCATAAATCTGATGGAAAAATCACTCCCTGAGCTCTGGAGGCCAGTGAAAACTCAGTTTTTGACCACTGGCATGGTGGTATTTTTTCCTTTAGAGCTAACATGCCATTTCCTGGAGCTTTTTACAGCCAGAAGTTACCCCAGCGTTGATCACAGCAATCATGAAGTACCTGTTCATTAACAAGAGGCTATAAGGAGCATACTGAGCTGGTCTTTGAAATCCTGTGATTTGAGGAGTCCACAAAATGCAAATTTCCAATATGCTCATTGCACATGTCTGCAGCCAACATTTCCATATGCTTGTACATTTATGGATAACACTTCAGGAAAATCTGTGGCTTACAAAAGGCAAACATTCCAACATAAAGAAGAAAAACAGATCTCCTGAGTGACTCTTGTTAGCAAGCTGTCTTCAGGAGGAGAATAAGCCAGACAACATTCTTTAATGTATGTCTATTTAGGAAATATTTTTTCTGAAATATAGTAATATTCTTATTAGACAGAGAAGGCTTGATATATGTTACATAAGCATCACTTGACTCTGGTCTGGTATGATTTGTATCAGTAGAAACTTAAAGGTCAGTGATAGCTTGGACAAAAGGCAAAGGTTGGTGTTAGGGATGAAACAGGGCAACATGCAGTGACACAGAAGGCAGACCTTTTACAAAACTGGAGATGTTTTCTCATTAGAGAAGAAATAATGGTGGCAGCTATTAAAAACAAAGCAGTACGTAAATCAGGGCTTGCTCCTTCAGACTGTGAGGAGCCATTCCCAACACTTCCATGAACAACATATTACCAGCACATCAGTCAGAGGCTGGACTTATTCTCACTAACTACACATTGGCTTAATTTTTTCTACTACTCCATTAGTGTACTTAATTTACTCTACTAGTTAAATAGTATCATTACCTCTGGCCCCCCACCAACCTCTCTTTCTTTGGTTTGAAAAAAATATTTTGAAATAAAAACTTTCTCTACTGAAGTCAGTGAAACCCAACAGCTGTGAAAGAGTAAAGAAGAAGGAGGCAGCCATGCAGGTATCAATCTTTACAACAATGGATATACAATCTTAGGATGCTTCTGCCCCAACATAATCCCCATGTAAAAAAGTTTCTGAGAAATGTTAAGTACATAAATACCAGATTATTAAGGACTGCCATAGAGTTTGTGACAAAATCTTACACTGCACAGTGTGCTTTTCAAGAGGAATGTATTGTAGTTGGATAGCTTCAAAATTTTTAATTGTAAATTCACTTTTTATTTCCATGAACTCTCATGCAGTATTTTTTGTCACTGATGTTAAATGTTAATAACTAAAAAAAAAAAAAAAATTGATAGTGTTGGGTTCTTTTTTCTCATTATCCAAAATCCTTTTGCTTAGCATAAGGTGCATTACACAGCGAAGAGCATTCTAATGATGGCTCAAAAAATCTTTGCTTTTTAAGTAACTGTTTTTCTGGGTTACATGATAAAATAATTTGTGATCTCCATCATGCTGTGAAAAGCAGGTATCATCAACTATTGAGAATAAAGTAAATTTGCAAAACATGGCTACACTAGAATTAAAGAGCAGATTCATTGAACTCAGGGAGAAACAGAAACATCTGTCAACATATTGTAGCAAAAACTCCTGCAGTGAACAAAAGTCATAAGTACAGCTCTCTTACAGAGAAGTTTGCTAATTTAAAAATTATGTATGTGAAAGGAGTCAGGTCTTGAATTTATGAAAGTGCAGTTTCCCATAAAGATCTGAGGAAGAGAAACACACTCCAGGAAGCCCACTCATGAGATTCATGCATTGGATGACAAGTGCATGAGGGTGTGACTGATTGCACTTCCAGGCATGTAAGAGAGGAAGATCTGTTGTAGCCTTGCTCCTGGACAGTGAATTATCTAGAAATAAATTATTCCAGCTGGCTTTCCCCAGGGATCCTTTTTGTCAGATGGGACTGACACAGAGAAGACAAGCAACAGCCACTCATCGAGAGGAGGGGAGTATAAGGGAGAGGTCAGAAGACCAAGTTAAGTTTCCTGCCCGGCATAAGAGACCTGACAGCTCTGAAAACACTGGAGACACTTCCATATGACTCATCCATAAGGAATCTACAGCTGACTGATCTAGAACCAGCAGAAGAGGTGAAACTCAAGCCTTAAGGAAGCCAAGAGAACTCTGCCAATAACTACAACAGTGCCAAGTATTCCACATGATGGCTTTGAACTTTTTCCAAAAGCATTAGCCAAAGGCTGTGTTGACTTTGATGTATGAAAGAATGCAGACTCAACAAAACCTCTCAGCCTCATCCAGGCAGTGTATTAAGAACTGCTATGTATGCAATGACTTTCTCTTCCACATAAAGGAAGAACTGCTGTGTATGCAATGACTTTTTCTTCTACATGATCTCCAAGTAACTGAAACTGCAGCCATGATTCAAGATTTTCCTTGTTTTAAAATTTTTTATTCATTTCTTTTCCTCCATACATTAAAAATAAACCAAAAATAATTAAAACATATCAAATCCACACTTCCATGGTACAAAAAGCAGGCAGGAAAGTAAATGTTTTCACTGATACTGTGTAAATTCTGTTAATCTAAAGCATTCATCGAGATGCAGTATCACAGAGTACTATGCGTGTAAAATGCAGATGTTGAGCTCTGATGAAATAATTTCTAAGAGAAATATGGGCCTCAGAATAAAGAAATATGTTGACTGCTATTTATGGCTCCCTTTCATGTCCTTTATACCTTCTCTCTTTCCTTGATAAGGGTGAGAGGGGTTTAGCTTCTGCCTAAAGCTGTGCCACTGAGGTGAGCAGCAGAATGACAGCTTTCAACTGGTTGTAGGAGCACCTAACTTTCCCCAACTCCTTGTGACTCATGGTTGTTTTATGCTACTATAAAAATATAGATGTGGAGCTTCTTCCTGTCCACCAGGACATTAAAACTGCATTTTGCTACATGGACATTTTGGTGTCTACTAAGACATTCAAACATAAGCTTAAACAACTTCTCTCTTTACAGGCAGTCTATATGTGACCTCTTCTTCTCTACTGACTTGTAGGAGCCTCATATGCTTGACATCTCTGTCTTTGTGCAAGTTGCTAGGTAGCACTAACAAGAAAAGGTACAAACACAGATAACACAATCATAGAAGCCTCATTGACACTGGAATGTCTTTAATTTCTAAGTGGTTGCTGCAAGACTGAGCTCTTAACTGGGACAATGTATGGCAATCTTTCTTTTCTGGCATGTCCTTGAACCTTGCCGTTCTGCTCTCCAGTGCTCTGGGTAGAAAGGATATGCTGGGAACAACTGAGGGTTTGGGTCTGCATTTTTTTGTGCAGCTATACACATTTTGCCATATTTTGCATAGCCAAGATTCCCTTAGCTTTGAAGAGGTATGATATTTATTAAGTCTGTCAAAATCATGCTAAGGATGTGTCTACCAACACCACATGCAAGCTAGCTTAATAGAATATTATATACTGTACCCTGAATAACATATAAAATGTAGTTTTAAAGTTAACTGAAGAATGCAGCACACACAATTCACAAGAGTAGAATTATATTTCCAGAGACACATTTTTAATATTATTTCTTACTCTGTTCACCCCAGGCAAATTTCTGCTATCAGCTGAAACAAGATCTGTGCTATAGGTACAGAAATTCTGCACTACACAGAAGGCAAGATGGCAGAAATTCATATCCTCTTTTTAATTTTGGGAGACACATTGATATGCTTGCTTTCAAAAAATGAAAAAATCCAAGCTCCTGAAAATCTAGCCTTTATTTTGATTCACTTATTAAACTGATCAAGTTCAGTATAAAACAATAGGATAAATATCAATGTAGGCTACCTGCAAATTCCATGCCAGGGTTCAACTTGGTGCAAATTTTGAAACAGAAAAACTAAATTGTCACTACCACAATGGCACACAACTCAGTACTCCTAAAGTAGTGGTGAAGCTTTGCACAAAGGTAAGAGTCATCCAGATCTTGATGTGGGATTTATTGTTTCTTCAGATTAGCAAGTGGCAGAGACCAGAAAGACAGGATTCAAATTTTAAGGATACAAATATAATGTCTTCCTTACATACATACATACATACCCTATTGGAATTCAGCCTGCAAATATAATCATGGTCTGCAGAGTTTTACAGTATGCTTCAACAGATCTGTAGGATGCTTAATATTTAATTAGAAATGTTACAGATTTTTATGTGATTTCCACACAACCCTACCTCATTTTTATAGATGTTATTGATTTATACTAGAATTTTAAGTCCATGCCTTCTGTGGACTTGATTTTCCATTTAACTGTAATGAGACTCCAGCATTGTATTCTTGATGTTTTTTTCTGTTCCTTAGGAAATATCCTCAATTAAATGGTAATTTTTACCCATCTCACTATTTTAGGAGAGAAGCATACATTTTAAACAGAAGTCCCTCCCTGATGAGTTTCTGTTCCCCTCTTAATGTTGGGTTTCCCACATGTAGCTACCAGCACCTTTCTGAAAATTCAAACACATGTGGCCTGTGTTTATTTGGGTTAAAACAAGTCAGCATCAAGCAAATCTGATAGAAGCTGCACAATTTCACAAATCAATCTGTTTTACAGGTTCCATCTGCTCTTAAGTGCTTCCCAGAGAACAAACACTGTGTCACTATACCACATATTTCCATTGTGCTATCCCAAACACACTTAAGCTGCTGACAGATTAATGCTTAGTTCACTTGTGGCATACATTCTTGGGTTCTTACACATGTTCTTATAAGGAAATGGAACTCACTAAGCACTTAATCACAAGTTGGAGTACTGTTATGGCCTTGAATACAACACACTAACTCTGTTTCAGGAACAGGCTAAGGTATCTCTATATAAGCCATCACTGTCACTAGCTCTGACAAAGACCCTGGAAATCAAATTACTTTTGTCAATCTCAGCTAAACAACAGTAAGCAGAAATTTGCCAAAGGGTAGCCCTGGCAGCCAGGGATGAGCCACCTGAGGAGTGTGCAGAAAGGGCCAAATGAGCGTGGTGTTTACTGGAGTGCAACTTGTGCACCTTAAGCATGCATATATTTGCTTGAATCTATTACAAAGAAATCTCAATGAAATGACTGCAAAGACAGGAACTACTATATAAAAAACAGAAGTAAAATACAACACAACTTTCTAAAGATATCATAACTTCAATTAATTGTGAATTTACCTCATTAGGAAGCAGGGACATCAAGAGGAACTCAGATGAGTATATGCAAAACATCAACATACATTATGAATATCTGCATTTGTGCTCGGGAGAAAGGTAAAGTTTCGTGGAAAATCCTTTGCATCCCTACTTGATGTAAACCAAGTTATGTTAGTTCAGAGCAGTCAAGAACTTTACCTTGTTTTATGTTTAAATACGGGACACAAAAAAGAAGGGATAGCTTTTTGGGCTGAAAAGCTAAAAAATCATAAGCAAATTTTTTTCTGCATTCGACCTGATAAATATTTATCCAGTTCTGACCTTTGAAAAAAATTTTATGGAAGAAAACTTAGTACTTCACTCTCCAGGCAGAGAGAGTGAAGTGGTGGGTATACATACCCTTATGTATACCACAACCATTATCACCAACAGCGAATCTTAGACTCATAAAAGTTGAAAAGACCTCTAAGACCACTGAGTCTAATTCTTAACTCAGCACTATAGTGTTCACCTATAAACCATATCCACAAGTGCCACATCCATGCACCTTTTGAATACTTCCAGGCATGGTGATTCCACTACCTCCCTGGGCAGCCTATCGCAAAGCCTGACCACCCTTTCAGTCAAGAATTTTTTTCCTAATATCCAATTTAAACCTCCCCTGGTACACCTTGTGCCCAGTTCCTCTCATCCTGCCACTTGTTACCTGGGAGAAGAGCCTGACCCCCAGTGAAGGGGTTTTGCCATTGAATTGTATGATGGTGAGTGCTGCAGTGAAATTGGGATCCACGAGCCACCCCTGATTTCAGAGGAGTTGCGTTCTTTTAATTTATGAGAAACTGTTCTCACTCTTTTCTTGTTTAGCTTAGCAGGGTCTGAGTGTACCTTGTGGTAGTTTTTTTAGTGTCACTGGATGCAGTCAGGTGAGGCAAATATCAAGAACAGTGACAGTCCTCACCACTGCAAACAAGATGGGAAAAGTCCTGGCCCACTTCAATATGTGGTGCTGGTTGTTCTTTGATGGACATAGTTTAACACATCAAGAGATAGTCACTGTACTTTCTTGCCACCCTCAAGGTATCAGAATTCAGGAGTAGCTCCCTGGGACAAGGCTGCTCTCAAAGCAATGCAGGGGGTTGGAAAGTAGGGGGTACTTAACAAAATTAAGAATTTTAGTTAAAGTTAATATACTTTTGTGTCTCAGATTAATGTTGATGCTCTCTTACATGGAAAAGACCTTGCCATCCACACTCCCTACCCCCTCCACCTCTGTTTCTTCTTCTACTGGCACTTGCAACCTAGCACAGTTTGATAGGCTCTCTTGATAAACATCCAGCATTGGTAGAGCTTACCTGAGCTGCAAGCTTGCCAGCAAGGCAATACACAGATGAGCTGAATCCAGACAGGTAGCAACAGATAAATCTTGAGTATGCATTCAGGATGTTATCTTACTGTAAGCATGTAAACCTGTTTTTCATCTCAAAATTCTGAGATGTTGAATTGGTAGAAGTAATATTACCCAACTTGGTTAGGCATTTTGAAATCCCTTGAAAACAGAAGACCTTATGCTGGTGCAGTACTGAGACAAATATCTAAGATAACATATCTTTAGCTATTGTCGTGAGAGCAAGCAACTAATTAGTAAGATGTTCTCCTGGTCGTAAGTTACTGTGTGTGACTTTTTGGTAATATTGGAGAAGTTGTGCTGTGTTTTATAGGACATGAGGTCTGTGTTTCAGAACATCTCAAACTATAATATGCAGCAATTTCCCAATCTTCTTAAGCAAGGTCTCCAGTTGTATTTATATAAAAATTTTTACAACATGCACTTTGTGCCACTGTCTAAAGCAAAGTTCTTCACAAAATGCTTTGGTAAATCTTGCAAATTCCCCCTGTACTGAGAAAATTAATCTCCTAAATATTTTTCCTTTTTATGACTGTATATACTGAGACTTTTGTTTTGTAGCAATGTAGGATCTAATTCCATTTTTCAAAGTCTGCCAAGCACACTATTGCATGAAAATATTTTCTCTTTCTCTTGATTAGTTCACCAACAATGATGCAAGTAGAAAGACCTGGTTCAGGATGCTTCTACTTGTTGGCTGTCACTTTTGCCAGTTTTCAGAAGGCTTCTGAAAGGCTGGCCAGTCTTAAAAGTACAATAAATCCTTGGTGTGCATCATTCAACATACCTGAATTAATATGGAAATGAATTCATGATGTTGCTAAAGAAAACACTTTGATTCCAGAACTACATCTTCATTTCTGGCAGCCCATCAGCTACATCCTCCAAGAGTACACCGCATGGCTAGAGAAAGCTGATTTTGCTCTTAGCAAAGTGTTTGCAACTGTGGCAGTATCCGTTTTCTTTGCCCTCTCCCTTTTTAATCTTTTGTGTTGATGGGGAGAAGTTAAAAGGAAGGCTTTTGCACCCTAGTTTTGGTATTTCTAGGCTTCTTGTCATCATTCTTTGGTTGCCTGTATCATATACCTATACTCTCCCTTTACTGGTCATGTGTGCATTGCATTCGTCAGTTTTCCTCGAAGATGACTATTTCCTTTGTAAAATACATATTTTTTTTATTA
The DNA here is from genome assembly GCA_013397955.1 of Grantiella picta. Lineage (NCBI taxonomy): Eukaryota > Metazoa > Chordata > Aves > Passeriformes > Meliphagidae > Grantiella > Grantiella picta. The sequence goes on along the minus strand of VZRM01002315.1, from coordinate 449,792 downwards.
TTAATCAGTGGACTTGCACTATTTTCTGAGGGTGATTTTTTTTCCTCTTTGATATATTTATCTTGCTTCCATTTTCCTCAGTTTTCATGGCCCTTTGGGCAGCTTCTCTATGTTTCTCTGAACCTTTCTCCTTAGCAGTGCTACATCCTGCTTTTTGTTAGCCTTCCAGCATTTGTAATCAGTTACCATCTTTGTTCTGCTCTCTACCCAGAATCATTTGCTTTTTGTTTTTTCCTTCTTACTTTCATCTTCAAAGTCACATAACTAAAGCTGATTCAGGCTTCTGTGTCTTGCCTGATGATAAAATGACAAACTGAACCTGAGAAAAGAGGTTTCAGTATACTCAGGGGAAAAGAATAAGAGGACAGGAGAAGTACTGAATCACCTTCTTAACCATGGAACTGGTTTATCTGAAGGCTGAAAAACATCTCAGGGTTAGATAACAGCAGACAGTGGTTGGGATTCTGGCCTAAAGAAGATAGAATATCTAATAGAAAACCAGAGTGGGAATGAAGGAAGAAGCACCTTTTGTGGCAGCTAAGGGAGTACAGGTAGAAGGGTTTTGCAGTTAATCAGAAGGTCAATACAACATCAACTCCTTGCCATGAAATTGCATAATCCAAAATCAGATGTTGTCAAGATTAGTAAAAAAAAGATTAGGCATTGACTAAATTTCTGAAGGCCAGGAACTGTTGTATTTATGAGGCAGCACAACTAGTGTTTGTGCGGCAGCCAGTATTCTCAGCATTTCCCTGTGGCACACATCTAGTGCTAATTATATGAGGCAGAGTGCTGTCCTAATGTGGCTGTGCTGTTTCTCATAGCAGGATTAGATAATTTAGAATTAGTTTTGATACCTCCAATGTTCCCTGTAAAGAAAGACTGGATTTTCTGGGATTAAAAAAAACTGATTGACAGACGTTGACCAGGTCAAGTAAAATACAGTTCATGGAGATTTCGTATGGTGGACAGGACCTGTTAACCAAGGTAAGGTTATGCACAAACTTAGTAACACAGGACCTGAAAATAAGGATATTCCTGGTTTTTGGGTATATCTGAGTAATGCACTCCTAATTAGACCTTCCACTACATTTTAAGCCTTGTACTCAATAACTGGCAAATTCAAGAGCCAGTGAGCTTCTAGTCCATTATCACATCAGTAACTGTGTGTTTTCTAGGATTTGCTCACTGCAGTAACTGACATTTTCCTCTCATCTGTAAGCTCTTCTTTTTCTCTTCCTTTTCCTGTCAATATCAGTCTAGGAAATTTCAGCTTTACTCAGCACCACCTATTTACTACAGAATGTCTCTGATCTTCATTCTTTGGATTCCGTGCTAAATGGATCATCTCACTAGCAACTTAGTAATTCATTGGCACAGTTCTTGTTTGACAATACCTTCTTCGATTTTCAGGCTCTGCATACCTTCAAAACACCATCTTTCCATCACTCACTCTCCTTGGCCATTTACATTGATTCACCCTTTAAACAAACCATGCTCTTCAATTTCTTGCTCTCCTTATCTGCTGTTCCTTTTCTTTTCTCTTCTGTATAACTGTGGTTTTCCTTTTCAGTAACTTTTTCCAATTTTTCAATAGGAAAAAAAATACTACCTTTTTCAGCCCTTATCTCTAACATTGTTTAGACTGTTTTTTTTTCTTAAATACCACAATTTTACTTTTTCACCACTGTTTGCATCTCCACCACGAGAAACTCATAACTGATTTCCTCCTTGGAAGTACTGTCAAGTCTCCTCTCTCTGCCTCCTCAATAAATTGACAATTTATTCGAACGAAGAAATAGGTATTTTCTGACTAAAATCAGACTCTTCCTAATTCTCCTCTCAGAGAAAGCATTGTTCCTTACAGCTCCTCTGCTCCTATTTCCTTCATGCCCTGCCTTTTTTCTTTTTCATCAGTGATAGAATTATAATTTGTCCATCTTTTTAAATGATTCTCCTCCCCTTTTTCTCCCTTTCACCAAGATTTCTGCCTCTAAATAGCTTTTGCAAAGCGATGCTCAGTTACTGTCAAAGAAATCCAAAACTCCATAGATGTTTCATACGCCTCTATTTTTTTAACGATTGATTGCTCCCTCGAAATTCCTTCCCAATTCCATTTTAGTTTAGGTTCTAACCAAACCTTTGCTTAGAATCTGTATGCCATCAATTCCACCCTCTTCTTCTTAGCAAAATTCATACAGACACTGTGAGTTCTCAAAAATTGTTATCAAAATCGTTCCAACTGAATGTATTTTTTTCCCAGCACACAAGTCTTTGCAATATCTGCTCAAGCATATACTTGCTTCTTTTTCATGTGTGTCCTTTAATTAGTGTGTAACAGCAAGCAGACTAACAAAAAGAGCTCAGGTAAGGGCTGCATAAGTCCTTACTTTGTAAATTGCAAGCACGCATGTACAAAAAAAGAAGAAAGGATCCCCTGATTACAAGAAAAAAATACAACTATTACTGCTTAAATAAAAAAAGAAAGCAAACAAACCAAGAAACACCAGAACCAAACTGAATCTTTTGGTTCTGGTAGGCAGATAGACTAGGACCAAAATCCTTATTTGAGATAAAGCATGAACCCCTGAATGGTCTACCAGCTTAATCCGAAAAAGATCCTAAAGTGAAAANAAAAAAAAAAAAAAAAAAAAAAAAAAAAAAAACCAAAAAAAGAAAAGAAATCTCCACAGATGAAGTTGTCATTGCAAAGAACACAATTTTTTCAAGAAGCATCTAAAAACACCTTGGAAATGCTATGTGAGAGATGGAGAAATCAACACTTGTAGCTGTGTCACAGAAAAATGCAACTCTGGAAAACTTAGTGATTTCATTCACTAACATCAGTAGGAGATCACTATCTGTAGAATTCAGATTCAAACAGCTCTTGGCATAAGTGAAAGGTGAAACTAGAAGCATAACCTGAAACTAGAAGCTCAAACTGAAGATAGCAAGCACCAGAATACAAATACAGAGCTACTGAACACACACTGACAAAAGAATTTTGCAGCAATGAAGCTATTTAAGGAAATCTTAGCCCACCTAAGAAATGTGGTGTACACTGAATGAGGTACTGCAAATAAACACTGCTGTTGCTGAGCTTGTACTCATGTGTGATAGAGTACATTGAACAAGCCAATGACATCAAAATTATACCCAAAAACCACCTGGCATGACAGGGGAGAATAGTAAGATTTTCTACCCATACGCACAATATGTGAAAATGAAGCAAGAGAGAAGGTGGAGCACCTGCGGGAGTGTGAGTTTACAGAAGTCATGAGGATTATGCAGGTCAGCATCACTTTGGGGCACAACACATGGATGTGAAGGAAAGATACAAGAAAAACGAAAAACAACCAGGAAAGAAGCAAAGAGCTGAAGGTGATGGTGCTACACAGACATACACAGCAAGCAACCAGCAAACCCCATTTTCCATGTGGGAAAGGGATTGATCAGGTCATAGATAACTTAGGCATCAGACTTCAAACGTAAAACCTTCTTCATTTTTTGGAAAAGGCTGTTGGGATTGGAGGGGAGGAAGCAGGGAAGAATGGAAGACAGAAGTGGGCTGCTGAAGAGCTTTAATGGATTCCTAAACATACTAGAGCAGTGACAAGCATACTAGAGCTGTTTCTCGACAAAATAGGTACACTCAGGCCAAAAATGGTGCAAATATTGCTACAAACATCTGCCTTTTGGAAGAATTACCTATAATTAAGCAGAGACATTACACTCTCTTATTTATACTGGGTTTTCCTGTTCTTTTGACACATTTTCCTCTGAACATTAAATGCCGTGGGCATTTTCTAAAAGCCCAGCAAAGTGAATAAGGAAGATTTAATTCTTTCTGTTAGTTTCATTCTTTCTTTAAATTGCTTTCTCCACCTTGACATTTTTCTCTTTCTCTAGGGTGATCCCAGAGGTGAGATTTATGTTTACAACCGATGGTTTATGATTAAGACATTGAACTTTGGTCACTGAATTAGTACTGTCTGTAGGTTCAGAAATCTGCCAGCCATGCACGAGTCCCCAGAGGACCTCCCATAACCAGGGTGCCGACTGGCAACAAATCTGGGCCATAACCCTTAAGCAGTAGCATCCCCCAGTGGCCCTAGTTATCACTGCAGTGCACTTTTGGGGATATTTTTAGGCTAACTTTCAATGTAAATGCAAATTCAATTCAAGTGCCTCAGAACTAGCCAGTACTCAGAAATCTGCTGAGCTCAGTAAAGAACTATATATATTTGATGAAAAAAAAATTTTCAGTCATTGCATGTATCACATGTGTATTGCAAAACACATCATCGTAAAAGCAGGAATTTGTTTTTCTTGTAAAAGAGATTCAAAAAGGGAGCAAAATCAGACCAAGAGAAAGCCAAACTCTTTGCTGGAAAGCTTTCTTGAAGAAGAGAAAATAGGTTCAGAGTTTGTTCCAAGAATATTATGTTCTTCAGCTATTTTTGACTTTTTTACAAGATCATGACTCAAGAAAAGGATACTATAGCAACCATAAATTTTTAATCTGTCTTTTGATTGAAGTTCACATACTTAGAAACTACAGCCCATCATATATATTGAATTATAATTCTAAATCAAAAATTCCTGGCTGGTATTTCATTAACCCAATGAAAATTCAACCATGTTCTCAGAAAAAAACATAATCATCCAGCCACTGTTCTTAAACCCAGCCCTTTGCAAAACAACCCAAAATTGCACTCACAGGGATTGCTGTTCCCTAAATGAACTCAGTCACTGACAAAAGGTGAAGTAATGGGGTACTGCAAAATATCACTGGAAGGGACAGAGAATAGGACGTGGTAGAAGGGCAGACAAATGATGCACAGGTAACACAAATATGGGGTGCTTGCACCTACCCAGCTCCCTCCCACTCCAGAAGCAGAGCAATCCCATTGGACAAGCCCTGTATTTGTGCTGACTCAGTGGAGAGGGGATGGGGGGAAAGGACATGCAAGATCTGCTGGGGGGAAAGGACATGCAAGATCTGCTGGGTGAAGAGCCAGAGCAGCACTTCTGCACAACAATTCTGTAAAAGATGAAAAAAAGGACTTTTCTCTTGTTAATACCGGGGCCCTCCAGTTACTTCTAATGCTGCAGCACTGGAGATGAAAGGTTGTTAATTAAAACAACCCATCTGAAAATCAGTGGGATTTCTACATTAGCTTGGAATTCAACAGGGGATTATGAGCAGTGCAGACCAGAAGTCGATGAACATTTTTGTTGTCTCTGTATCTGTCTAGCCTCACTAGACCTGATGTCACATGAGCCCAAAGAGGTGACATGGTGTTATCCAGCAGGTTAGCCCAGTAGGCCTATGATGTCACATAGTTACTTCTTTTCCTCCTCTTACCCTTGCCACAACAGCTGAGGACATCTAGCAGAGTTTTATAACAGATGCACCCTTCCACTCTCTGGCAGCAGTGTAAAGCACTGAATACTTGAGACAAGGGGAAAAGATACCCCAGACCTGATCCCCAGAACATATGTGCCTTGTCAGTAATTTAAGGGCTAAATGCTGTGTCCTTCCTCTGAGGTAACCTAAGGGAAATCTGTCTTTCTCAGTATCTCTGAATCTGATCCTTCACGAGCAGCAGTCAGCCTAGAGTGTGAATGTGCTAACTGAGACATGACAAACCCGCGTAACACCTCTTGCTGATATTCTGTTATTCTGCCGTTAAGGCTCATGAGGATTTTTGAAAAGAAGTTTATTTTTGCAAGCTGCTGAGTGCTGACTATGATGTGGGGCAGCTTTCACACAGGCAAATGTCTTAACTTTTGTTAAGGCTCTTGGACAGACAGGCTATTACTGTGGCATTTACACGGAAAGCCATGTAGATACACTTGGCTCAGGCTATTCAGTGAAAGTACATGTCGTAGGTTTTAACAAAAAATAGACGGCTATGGTTCCACACAAAGGGAGAAGGCAGATTTTTGTCTTGGCAGATGCAACATCTTCCATTCTTTTTGCTAAAACCATCTCAGACGTCCTGAACAATGCTCCTTATAGGTTATTATCACTACCTAAAACTCAGGGGTGCATTCAGCACGACAAATCAGTTTTATTTCTGCCAGTTACATGAAGTGGATGATTCTGAAAACATCAGCAACCATCATAATGAAAACATACATCATGATACAATGTGTCACACAGCACTGAAAATTAATCCTGCTGCTAAAGAAATAGAAAATGCACATTAAACACATTACCTGAAATTAAAACTGGTTCTGACCAAATCTCCAGAGCCTTTAAAGTTGTAACAATGATTTCCTATTTATATAGACTGCACGAATTCTCAGGTGATTCCCTGTGGATATTTGTATGAATACTTTTTCCAGAGCTGAGGAAAGGAAAATAGGTAGCTATAATGGAACTGCAGGAGCAGCCAAGCAGTAGATTGATTCAACAGGAGAAATTCAATGTATCCCAAAGGATTTCCTAGGACTTGCTCTCCTGCTGCTTAGGGCACAATTTGTTGTAATGAGAAACTGAGGATTTTGTTTCAGGTGTGTCAAAGCTTGTAGTGATGCCTTGAAGGTATAAAGAAAAAGGAACAATTGAAAATCTCTCTTAAATAACACTTTTGTGTGAGGAGAGAACAAGGACAAGATCTTCAAGGTGCAAAAAAGGTCAAATATCTCATGTAAATAATTAGTACCTTAAGAGGTACTATTTGGATGCACAGTTGAATCCTTTCCTTCATCTCCAAACTGCTGCATTGAACAGCTTGAAAACTATGGTACACTTTGGCAAGCAAAACAGAGAAAGCTTTATTAAATTATCTGGTAAAATTGCACTTGGTCTCACTGTAAACTGCTCTCAGAACTGTCTGCAGAAAAAGATTCTCAGTTTACAGTTGTGAAGAACTGAGTTAATGAGGTATAAAAAACCCAACCCAAAACAAAACAAGTGAGGTTTGGGGTTTTTATTTAATAAGGGAACATTTAAACAGGCAGACTACTCTGTTCATCTGAAGTGTGCCACAAGGTAGAAGGCTGGCAGGAAGCATGTACTGTTGCAGTTCTACATAAGCCCAGTTTAAAAGGTTAAGTGAGAAATGCACAACGTGAATTTCACCCTGAAGAAATATGAAAATTTGTAAGCACTCATGTCCTCCTCTATGAAAAGGAATAGTCATTATGAACAGAGAGCTGCTCCACAAACGTGATGTACCACAGCCTATGCAGGTTTTATTGATAATCAGTTTCTAGTGAAAGGTCTGAAATACTATGTTGTTCCTCGAGTGAAGCCCTGAGTTTTATTCAGAAACAGGCTGCAACATGGAATTTCCTCAGGCAAAATGCTGAATGCTGATGGCATCTCCATCTGATTAGGGAAAACACATAAAATCTGAAATGTTCATATTCACAGCAGAGCATATTGTTCAGCTCTAGCACACCCTCACACTTCTCCACATCACACATTGTACTGAAACATCACATAGTGCACCAACAGAGAAGAAATGGATGCTCTAAAAACCACCTTACCAAGAATGAACATTCACATTTGAATGACATTGTATCTGGACACTCAGCACAGGCTAACACTTAGTTACAAACAATGCAACTATGCAGAACCCAGAGATTTGAGACTTAAAGCTCTTAAAACACAGACCAAAGCAGCAGCACCTGCCCTTTCTCTACTAGATGACCAAAGTTGCACTACAGCTCCAGACTCCGATCAATTTCAAGCCTTACCACACATTGTATGACCTCCTAGACCATCCTTCCTTAACAACAAATGACCACCAGACTCAGAAACTCCCCCAGCACATGGCACAGGAACAAGAAGTGACCGGAGAGACAAAAGCAAGTAATTCACCACCTTGACCTCTTCCCAAAATGAGGACCAGGGAATTTTAAACTTCCAGTTGAAATTGCATTTTGCAAGATTTTTAAATTCTTTTTGTAGATTCCATGTATAGATATACAGAGAATATACATTACTTCAACCAGCTACCTGTCCCTCATATTTGCCCTATCTCAGCATAAACCACTGATGCCCTCATGTCAATGGAGCCTAAAACACAAATTCAGTTTCTGATCAGGGATGGGGCAGCATCTGAACATGTGAAAATGCAAGAAGCTAATAATCAGTTATTATTATCATAGTTGCTGTTATCATTTCATTTGCTTTCAGCCTGACTGTGAAAGCAGAATGAGAGTTCTGCCTCATTCATTAACCTAGAAAGCAAGGCAAGATATACACAAGAAATGAGAACAGTAAGAAGCATCAAGATGAAGCGCAGTCTCTGTTTTTAATGAGAGAGCCAGCTCTCCCCAATCTTTGGAACCAGTTGAACCAATTACATCCCTTACCTGTACGGTTCCAGAGTCCTGCTGCCATAATACAATGCTTCTTCCCAGGATTCGAGGTTAATACAGGCATCCATGGCACAGTCAAGCATTTTCAGCTGATAGATATTTGTATCTGGTAGACGACCCATGTTTCTGCTTAAGAGATTCTGGCATCTTGCCAGAACATGCTTCCACTCTGTTATTGGCCTTAGTTAAAGAAATATATTTAATCAAATAAAAATGCAACTTCTAAATGCTATTTAGCAAGGAGTAAGAGCTACAAAGCATTAAAATAGAAAAGCTGCCATCATTCCAGAACTCTGCTAAATTCAAGAAAACATACTTAAATGCAGAAGTGGTAGCTTAGGTAACTGTGCTTCGTTTACCTGTAGCAAAACAATTTCTAAAGACGGCAGTATTTTAGCAATAAATGGTAAAAGAAAGATGACAAATTGCAAGGATATTTTAACACATAACAGAAATTCAAATAACTTTTATTTAGGTACATTATTTACTTAAGATATTCCAGTTCTTAAAGCCAAGGGCAAGAGTCCATGGAAATGTGTCTTTAAAAAAGTCCCAGCAGCTAAAAAAAGAGTATATAATGACTCATTCTTTTAAGCTGCCCAAAATTTTGTTTAGAATTCTTATGAAATTAGAACCTTTTCTTGAAATTAATTAATTTTCTTTCTCCTTGAAACAGTCATAAAGATCATTGTGGTTTGGTTTTTTTTTTCATGTACAGCTGCATGTTTCATGCATGAGAAAGAAAAGCATCATAGGTTTGATGTCTGACTGTCGTTCAGGACTAACGATGTTGGCAGTGAAGGAGACTTTCACCTCCAATGGTACAAGAAGATTTTTTGTGAGTTTGGAATGGAGGAAAGATAACCTTGCATTCACTTGATTTGGATATTCCTTAGCACAAATCACTTTCTAGATTATATTCTACACTGATTTGACCTCTCTCTGGATCAGATTCTTCTCTCTCTGACCACACCTCATCTGAACCACAATACTTGAAGTTTCCAAATGAGTACTACCACCTCTGATTGTACCCATGGGATGATTGTACCCAGAATGCAAGAGTCAAAACACCAGAAAGATACCACTCATGTAAGTAAGAAGAAATGAAATAAAGAAAAAATAAGACTCAGAGAAACAATAACATTGATTGTATTATAGCCCTTTCCACAGAATCAGCTCAAGGAAGCCCAGCAGTTATCTTCACTAATTACTCCAAGTAGTATTCACACTAATCCAGCAATGAATTTAAAGTGTACAATGACAAACCTGTGACAAAGTAATTAGTCCTTCTTGAACATGGGAATATTTACACACTTAAATTTAAGAATGTGACCACTGTGGGCCAGGATTTATAGCACGGTTGTTACAAGGCTAAACTAATTATTTGTGAATTGCTCTCATGCCCTCGGATTGAAAGAGCCATATAAGGGAAGGAATGTGTTATTATAAAATTGCACCTTAACCTTTATATCTTTGGCAAACATCCATGTATTCTTTAGAACTGATTAAGGACAGAAAAACAGAAGACTGAGCGATGTTATTTCCACTTGATACAATTTTTATAGAAAGTACAAAGCACTGACATTCTTGAAAGATTACCATTTTAGCTAATGCACAGTCTGCTTTTACTTCTCATTATTCTGCTTTGTTCACCCACTAGCATCTAATAGCAGATGTGCTATATAACAAAACCTGTTGGAACCAAATTTGTAGGTATATAAATTGCAAACTAGAAAACCTGCTATCAGCTGCAACAGAACCAAAGAGAAGCTGCCTGTCCTGCGTCTGCCCAGGAGTAGAGGATGATTGTCTCCAGCAGCCTGAACTGCATATTTAGCATTACAACATTGTATCAGTAATAACCGGTAGGTCAGATTGTGGGAGCCACCAACTTTCTCAGCTGTAGAAATCATTGGTTTAATTTGCTAAAAACCTGACATTTGCAGGAACTAGTAACTATGTGCCTCAGTCTGCCAGGAAGGTTTTCTACTGATTATTTCAAGTGGACAAAAGTTCTCTCTTTAAGTACTGCATTTGCCACTGCATATCAGTTAGCATTGGTATTGTGGTGCAGTGGAAGGAAAGATGACACATTTCAAATAGCCCATGACTGAGAACAGAAGCTGAACAGACAACTAGAATAGATTTTTCCAACCAGTCCTGATACCTTTTATTACCATGTGCTTGAGTAATTTTTAAGTATCAGGTAAATCAGTAATTGTAATTAAAGACACTCACAAAATACAGTAATACAATTTCTCCTGCAATTAAATGCAGGAACATTAGATAGGACTAGTATTCTGACTGCATAGTTTCAGTATAAAAACTATTGCAACTTCAGGTTGCATATCTATAATTTAACATGCAGGTTGAAACATGGGCTCTGAAGTTTCAATCCAGTGACTACAGAGGAATTTAAAACAGACTAGAAATTAGGTAAAATTAAAGCAAGGTGAAATGAGTGTTTCCCCTTTGCTAAAAAATTAATTTATCTGGATTAGAAAAAACAAACTCAGTGTAATGGGTTGGGGTTTTTGTTACTGTATAAATTGTGATCACTTGTTTCCAGGCTGGAATATCACTACACAAACTCGCTTTTCATGCTGCCAAAAAGGAGTGCTGGAAGATTAAATTCTCTCTAGCTTGAGAGAAAGCCCATGTTTCTGAAAACGGTCAGACATCCTGCCACAACAGGCCCAACTCCCAGTTAGGGAAATTCCACTAAATAGAACAAGATAAGAATGAGACCGATATACCCATAGTAGTCAAGTGAAAATCTCCACCTCTCTTCTACTCATCTTTTCTTGGTTGCTGCTGTTCACTAATTTCTTTAATTGGACTGAATATCTACATGACAGCCATTAGATTCCAGTTCTGTTTATTAGTGCAAGATCATTTCATTCAATTTGCTTAATTATCAATTATTATTATATCTTATTATATCTTATTATAATTATGCTATAATGTCTGCTGTGAACCTGACTGTGATTATTTCCTTCTTATTGCCATTGCTGTGCAATGAATGAGAACCTGCAAATGTTTTCACTGAGATTAAGGGAACAAAGAATTCAACAACATTCCAAATTAAGCTTTCTTTCATTTAGAAGTGGATTTATATGAAATGATGGGCTGTGATAGCAGAAATCTAAATCAGAGCCAAAATATCCCTTCACATCCTATCTCTGCCATGAAGTTCTATTCCAAGTAATCAGACATTCTATAATTAATACAGTTAAGAACATTACACATTTTAAACATCAAATGAATTAAAAAACATTGCAATAAAAAGAATGTAAATGTAAGGAAATTAATCTCAAGAGATGAACTGCATACTAAGGGCCTCTTTGGACTATTTTCAGGACTGAATGACAGAGTGTAGCCTGTCACTGAAAGGATACCTTCTTTTGATTTTGGATATCTCACTTCATTTACAGCATCTTTGACTTCTTTCCAGGCATGCTCTTCACCAGCCAATTTCTCAGCATCCTGGTTAATGGAAACAAATGCATTTAATGAGAAAAACAGTAAAATGAGAATATGCAGTAATGATGAACAACAGAGTAAAAAGGATTTCCTGTTAAAAACTACTTGAAGAGATGGTATTGCTATTTTTTGTTAACACAAAAAAACACTTTTCACCCGGAATTCATATTCATCCTGTCTTTGTAAGTAAATGAGATGATATCAAGAAAAATGAATGCAAACTTGGAAACATTAAATACTCAAATCAGATATTAAGTTTGCAACAAGAACTATGATCAACCAGAAAAAAAGAAATAATAGCATGTGATTTTTTCTATTAAAATGCATTGAGGGGATCAAATTCTTTCAAAGACCTCCTACCTAAGACTTTCCCTAAGCACACTGCAGAAAGGGATTTAGCAAACTATTTTGATTAACCACGTGGTGATTATAGAGACAAACAGTGGAAGTCTACCTTCTTCATTAAAGTTACAAACATGAGGTTACAGGAGAAGTCTATGACTCAGAAAAAACCTGAACTTTCATTTAATAATCCATTACTATTTCTTCCCTATTCCACTGGATTCTACAAACAGCTACATTTTCCCATCACTTTGTCATAAAGAAAGCAAAAATGATTAATGGCTACAGCAGTTAAGAGAAAGTTTCCCATTTCAATTCTCTTGCAGTGACTAACTGCACCTTAGGCAAACCACTTGGAACAAATTTATTAAAGCATCTACAGACACAGTTAAGCATCTTGAAGGATTTCCAAAAGCATCCAGTTCTTCAATTTCCATTGCTATAGCACTTAAATGCCTTTAAAAATCTGGCCTGTAATACACTGTAGTTCATTACCTCTCCTTATAAAAGGCCCTACTACTTTGCAGAAGAAGTATTTTAAGTGCAAAGTCTTGCAGGAATATTTTAAATACATTTCTATAAAGATCAGCCTTCAGCAAGGGTAGAGGCCTGCAGAGGAACAGAGAAAGTGTATTCAAAATCTAACCATGCACTTTGTAATCAACAGATGCCCACTGGGAATCACAGAAGTACCTCCACTGAAAAGCCCATAACCTGTAACTGCCGAGAATTGCATCATTTTCTTATTCCTCTGTTCTCCATTTGCCATAAATTTAGAAATATTTACAGTGAGAATCAGCACTCAGTTTCACATTTAATTTGCAGTTTTGTCTTTCCATCTGCTTCATGAAACAGCACACCTCTGTTTATTCCTGGGATGATTAAATCAAGATTCAATCAAGGTCGTTCTCAGCTGCCCTACCCCTCTGTAGGGCCTTACAAGGAGGTCGGTCTGACCCAACTGCATTGTGAACATGAACTTCCTGTATAATCAGTTCTCTGATCAAAATGATCACCTGGAAATAATTTTGTGCAGAGCTGAATTTGCCATCAGAAGGCGTAAGGTGAATGTTAGGGCAAACAAGCTCATACCAGAGAAATTTTATCAGCACAGTGAATGCCCAGCCCTTTTGCAGCTTTGCAGTAGACAGAGCCTGAATCTCTTAGTGCCAATGTAACCTCTACTGATTTTTATGGGACTACATCTACTTCTGAACTCAGCTGGTTAACCTGTAACAACCTCTCTAAAACGCCTTTGAGGATCAAGTGCTGCTCATTGACTGATCTAAAAAATAAATCCAGCCTATAAACCCTAATGATGTCTCTGAAATTTTAGGTTTAAGGAACAACCAAACCAGAAAAAAATGTTTCAAGTTGTTTTTTCTCACTGGCCCAAGTCTCATTCAGAGTGTTTCTCTAACATGCTGTAAGCCTAGCAACAAAAACCTCAAAAACATGGGAATTGATAGAGATGTATAAGTGAAAGAAGAAAAACAACTATGCAGCAAGGCCAAAGACTGATGCATCATTAGGGCTCACTTTGCACATAGCAAGACTGATGGATGAATGACTACTGTGTTCACTCAGATGGGATTAATCTTTCTCTGTTTAGCGTAGCTTTTTGAGTTGCTTTCTGTTGTGTTCTAGAATTTCATTAACAACACAAAGGGCAAGGTTGGGTTTTCCAACCTTCACACTAGTGCACAGAGTTAAGTCAATACTGGCTTCATATCCAGGTAGAGAACAGAGGGTATCTGTTGGCCCAATAATCTCCCAGCCCTCTCTGGATTCATGGTCTTTATCCCTTTTGTAAGAGAGTTTAGGATGGGTGGAGAGTTTAGGGCAGGGTGCCCAGCATTGGGAAGGATTTAGGTCACAGGTTTCAATGAGATGTTTTCTGTGTTCTCAAGATGAGGCATTTTAGGGATTGGCTGACATAAGAACAAGCAAAGACATGGCTAGCTTGGCATTTTACACTTCTACTGTTCTTCATTAGATTTCCATATATGAAAGAAGTCCTGTCCTTTCCTAGGCACTCTACTTCAAGGCATGGAGGCTGCTTCCAAATAGCCAAGCAAGGGCTGCAAAACAACTGGGAGAGGTTGTCACTGGGAACTCTGCCTTTCAGCCTAAGCTTTTCCCAAGTAAGTTGTTTCTCTCCCTTGGACAACACCTTGAAAGTCATGACCGTGTGGTATGATTAAGCCAGGTAAAAATATAAAGCTGCCTTGGAGCTGGAATTATGAAAATAATTGACATGATTAAAGGTTATGCTGAACTGTTTAATTCCATCTAAGAGAATTGCAATAACACCTATGGAAGACACAGCTTTCCATGGAGTAACACCCATTCAAAGTATCTTTTCAGAACATGTTCCCAGTCAAACCTCCAGGTGTGTAAAGCTGTCAACAATAAAGACAGGCTTTTTTAATCTCTGGAAAAATCCACCAGCAGAAGAAAAAGAAGAGGCTTTTGAAAAAGAAGGAAGACCTAGCAATTTCTGTCTAATAATTTTTCCTATATCCAACACTGACACTAAACACAAGAGTTTGCTTGTGAACAACAAAATATTTTTGTCTTAGTTTTCCTCCTCTTACGACCAGATAAGCCAGTCACAAAAATGCATGATAAATTTATGATGGCTGAAACTGGCATGCTTTACAATTCAGCTTTTGCACATAGAGGTGTGCTGGAGAAAACAAAGTAGAAGTCTTGAAGGCTCTCGGGGAAAGCAGAAAAGACAGAAAAGACACCTGCATCACATGCTTTTCTATGGCAAGAATAACTTTGCAATACTCTTATTACAGGTACAAACCACTGGAGGCAGAATTTCCACAGGATGTGCTAGCTGAACCCACAGTCTAAGGCACAATGAAAGACAAAATTGATCCCATGACTTATTTTGAGCCATTATTCCAAATGGAAGAGGGTTCTAGCTTTCCCCCTACTCCAAGCACATGCAGGGAAAACTTGTTCATTAAACGATGAGTTAAGACACAACAACATTTAAAATCCAGCTCTCCATTCTTCCAACACTATGGCAGGTGCTGCTACAACATTCTAGAGAAAACACACCTAGGTATTCTTCATCTTTACACTGGAGCTTTCTGGAAATCTCCGTGGATTACCTATTCCTGACTGATTAGATCTGTGCTTCTAATCCTCTAGATTAAAATTTCCAGTTATAATCAGTTCATCTTCTAAAACAAGCTATAAGTAAACTCTTCACACCTGAAAACTCTCAACTTCATATCTTCTTGAATTTGGTTAGAGTACCTAAAACATGAAGGCCCACCTATGCAATTTAGACAAAATTCTACCCCTGAAATCTATTTGGCTGTCACAAAAAGACAAATGCAAAATATTCTGAAAAGCAAAATTTTCCTGCCATGAAGAATCATCTTTTTTCCCTTAAACTTCCCTATTTTGAAATTTTGCTCTATAAAGGCTTCAAAAACAAGATTAAATTTTTAAAAAATACTTGCTTGAACATCCTAATTTCTATAATTTTTAGACCAGAAAAACATTAGTTGTTGGTTTTCTTTCAAAACACTTTCAGTTTTTATGTCCAATGGTTCTCCAGAGTTTTAAATTTGTAGATACTCTTTGCTAACTATGTTTCAGGAACCTGAGAACTGACATGATCACCTCTGCCCAGTACATCATGTAAATGCTCAGAAAAATAGTTTGTCATATGCGATATAGCACTAAACGTCAATATTTATTTTAAATATTATGGTTTTTCAGTTTTATTTCCATCAGTGACACGTGTAAAAATGAAGTTATAACCACTCATAATAAAGCATTAACAAAAGAGAGAGAGATAAGAAAACTGGAGGGCATCTGATGAGGATTGTAATCTGTTTGAAGAGTGGTCAAATATAAAATGTTCTGCTGTTCTGGCTTTAAGTGCTAGGAAGTTTTATTATAAAAGCATCATCTCCTGAAACAAGTACCGACATTAGCCAATGCAGAAGTGAGCATTTGAAAATAATCACCTGTTCCATTTTCTACCATTTCTTTCTAAGAATTAGTTCTCTCCCTATCTCTTCTGCTATTTGAGTGTCCGGAACACATTTCATCCTTAATGGAACTCTCCTTAGAAAGGAGTGTAATCTTCAAAGTACAGATAAATGCTTCTCTTTTCTTCCTGCTCCTTCACAACACTCTTCTTCCCCTGGTTACTCTTCTGTTTCTTACACTTCCTAAAAGTTCTCCCTGCCTATTAATTTCAGGCACCACTGCTTTTACACACAGTTTTAGCAATCACCGTTCTTTGTGATCCTAGCATTTAAAATCCTGACTGCTAAAAGATTCCCACATGGACAGCGTGTCCTCTGAGAGAAGATATTTCTCTTACCAAAACAAGCACTTGCCAACAAGTAATCACAATTGCCCTCTCTCCCCAAAAGTGCTCCCACAGCCCCTGCTCATCTGTCATGCATTGCACCTCCAAAACTCTCCTGAACATTGGAAAGATTGATTAAGGACTAGTTGTCCTTTCCCATTTAGATTACGGTATAAAAATA
Source organism: Grantiella picta (assembly GCA_013397955.1). Lineage (NCBI taxonomy): Eukaryota > Metazoa > Chordata > Aves > Passeriformes > Meliphagidae > Grantiella > Grantiella picta. Next base: position 433,098 of record VZRM01002315.1, on the reverse strand, counting down.
AGACGTGGATTTTCTCTCCTCTCTACAAAATTCATCTTTCTCCTTCTCACAGATGGAGGTAGAGAAACAAGCCCAATATTGCCCATGGAGAGGAAACCATGGAACACCCCTCAGCTCCCTCCAGAGGAGGGAGAAGAGGTGACTGGAAAATCCAAATGCTGAGTAACCTCTAAACCTCTTTCTCTCCTTCCCAGCATTCCTCCTATTTGAAGTATGTCCAAGGGCATCTTCATTATATGCCTATTTTCAGTATTCAGGTATCCAGTCCCACATAGGCAGAAATAAGAACAGCTTTGTAGGAGGTACTGGACTTCCAGACTGCCCTGAAAAAGTGAAAAATAAGGACTAAAGTTTTCCCTGACCAGTATCTCCTCTTCTAAACACGAAAAAAGGATTAAAAGAGTGCAATGTAACCACCAACAGATGTCAATTTTACAAAGGGTAAAAACCTATGAACCATAGTTCAAGCAGAACTTAGGGTCTAACCGTAGCATTTTAACACTTTAAAAGCTATGGATACCTTAAATACCTAAACTTTTCATAGAAATTGCTGATGATTTGCTTAATTTCTAAAAATTTCTAAAGATTTAAGAAACTACAGATGCACATCTGAACAACCTGACCAATCTGAACAACAATCTGAATTCTCACCAACTTGATGGGTTCAAATCAAAAGAGGTTTTCTTAAATTTTATTCCAAAAGAGTGTCAGAGGAGCTCAGAAACATTTAAATTTGAGCATGACATTTTAGAACAGATCTCTGATACACTGCGCTCTGAAAGCATAAATAATGATTTTCTATTTCTAATTATATTTAAAAATGTAGCAGCTACTGAATGAATGTTTCCAGTAAACTCAAGAACTTGTTGTTTTATGCTCCACAGCAAATAAAAGCATTAAATGAGTAAAGACATTGCAGATCTTCTGAAGTTTCCCTTTCAGAAAGATGAGGAAAAGTGCCTGTGAGAAAACATGACATGCAAGCTGTGATATTGCAGCTGTACTAAATTTCTGACATGAGTGCTTCAGAGCAAAGAGGGCATAAGGGCCTGCCAGGCAATCACAGGTGCAGGCAGCTACAGACACAGCAAAAGAAAGCACACTTGAGTGGTTTCCCAAAATATCAGAGGTCACCTCCTATGAAACATTCTCTGGATAAAGTTTAAACTCAGAATCAAAAACTTCTCTTATTCTGAGGGCTGTGGTTTACAGAAGCCTACAGCTTCAGTTGAGGATTCACTCACCTTCCGTCTTGTGAATAAACTTCATTAAGAACTACATGTATGTGAAATTATAAGTGCACAAAGCCCTGTCATGATTCAAGATTTACACATGATTTCTGAAGTTTTAAAACCTCCCTTGCCCTGCTCCATGAAAAATAAGGCCAGGTCCACATATGCCAGTTTAGCTATCCTTTCCAACCCATGTAAGGCTGTCCTCACCTGGAGCTCAGACCTTGTGTTTTCCGTCACATGGCTCTGAAGAGGGTGGACGGGACACAAGGAAATTCCAAAGGTACTCTGCAGACAAAAACAACGCTGTGCTTCCTATAAGGCTGTTAGGTGGGGGTGAACTCAATTTCTGAACAAATTGAATTTGTACTTTTTATTTTTTGGATTCTCAAAATAAGACACATTGGAGCTGGATGCCATATTGAACCTGTGCAGTACATTGCTCAGTATTAGGCAGGCTGCATTACCTCACACAATCGATACCAGCTCTTCATGGATTACTGACTCTGGTGGCTGGAAGTGCATATGAACTTCACAGGCTAGTAATACTCTAAATCGTATAAATATTGGACAATCTAGCAGTTCTTCACACCATTCATGTTTAAGTGCTCTACTTGGGCATTGAAATCAAGATGAAGGTTTCCCCAGACCCTGTGTACAAATAGTGCAAAAAGACAAGCACCTTCACAGGGCAGTGTGAATAACCTTCCCTTAACGTTACCCAACTTAGTTACAACATTACTGTATTTACTCAGAAATTTAAAAGTGACATCAAAAACAGCTGTTGGAAATTAATTAAAATGAGATGCTTTCACTAAAGAGAAAATTAAGATCAGCAACTCTTAATTTTAGGAAGTCAGTTTAATTTAATAAAATTAAATGGGACTAAGATATGGCCATCCCAATAACATCTTAGATTTAATTAGGACAAAATAAGAGATAAGAAGCACAAACAGACAAACAATTCTTAACCTCTTCAGCTGTAAGTCTGATACCTGTCAGGTTCATAATTATGCACAGCAGAAAATAGTAATTGCATTTCTGTCAGACTCATACTCCATTGTTATTCACTGCAATCCCATTTCAGCTATTAATTTCTGTGATTTTTTTTAAACACGCGCATTTTTAAACAGTCTTTTCAAAGATCACTGCATATATACATTGTATGATACACGGGCAATTTCATAAATGTTTTACAGTGAAGAAAATTGACTTCATTCTTCCTACTGACTCCCCTGTTGTATAGATTCAAGGGTCACATTAGCCTTCTTTGCCAGAGGAGAACACAGCATTTTCCATTTCTATTCAGACACCCATGCTGAGGTTCATTTGATCAAAGTTAGACAGTTGGGCTACCCTTCTATATGACAAAGAAACATTCTCAGGGTGCAATTTGTATTACCCTAAAGCCGGCTTCTAAAATACGTCAGATGAATAACAGTCAAAGTGTGTTAATTCTTCTCCATTTTATCCATAAAGAAAGTCTAGAGCAACTAGCTCCGATGATGACATTTACACTGTAGCTGAGATTTGGTGAAATAAATCATAGTTGTAGATGCCCATTTCAGATGTGGAACATGTGCGCCACCTTTGCAGTGGTGGTGCATTTTATTTCAATAGGTCTAATTCACCAGCAATTCCAGTCATGCTGTATTATTTACCTGTTCTCATAAGTGTTTATTATTATCTCAGTCTTTGTCATCCATTAATTTTACTGGCAATGATTTTGCAATTACGGCTACTTCATTCATGGAAATTCTGTGTACTGTAAAAACTGCATTATTATGGACACACTTTGAAACTATTTGGTAAGCATTATATATAACTGATTATTATGGTTATTTAATATTTAAGTGTGCTGTCAGAACAATCTTTAGAGTGTATATATATTTAGAGTGTGCATATATATATAAAAATTCCTGTAGTAAGAGAAAATACACTAAAAAAAGCTCAAAGTTTTCATTAGTCTTGAACATCAGACACCAACAGAATTTCTTTAAGACCAGTAATGCTCACGAATTAAGTGTTATTATTGGAGCTTTTCTGTTTTACATCCATTCTTTGTGAAAAAATCTTATTAAATAATATTACAGCCAGTATTTTCTCTCTCAAAAAGCAGTATAAAAGGATGCTAGGCTACTTAGCAAGAAAGTAAGATAGTATCTAAAGATAAATCTGTCAAAATATAATCAATACACAGGGTTAAGCAGCTGAACTACATCAGAGCATCTTGCTACCTGGAGGGTCCTCAAATGAAAGGCAAATGTATTTAATGCATTCTGAAGTAATTTCAGTTAAATGTTGGTCATTCTGGTTGCCGACCAAAACATTTCCCATATTTATTTTTCAGCTAGGTCCCTTACCTACTACTACTCTTTTTGGAGTCATAATTGCACAGGGGCTCTCCTTGTGTCCCACAGAGCTCCAGCCCCTGGGGGTGACTGACACTATGCAGGCTCAAGACCTCAAAGCTCACTCCCTGTCAGGATGATGGGAGTTCTTTAAGCAACGAGACTGAGCTTTGTGTCTGTAACAGCACTGCCTTTACAAACCTCCTGTGTCAGGAGCTTAGGGCTGACTGCACAATTCACATCCAAGCTGCACAGGTTACAAGCGGATATAAAAATTGATTGGACAGTGGGAAGAGCAATAAATAGAAATTCACTATTTATCAAGTCATAAAAGCCAGAAGTGAGAAAAAGCAAAGGAAATTACTTACAGTTTGGCATGAATGAAATAGGGCCTTATGCCCTATCACCCAAAAATTCTTGTCACGTTTGTAATTCCATTGTAATTTCCACCATCAGTACAAAAATAAACCCTGTGTGTAATTCATTCACCTGAGGAAGGATACTGTTCAGCCTAATCCCTAGCAACAGTGAGACTGGTATTTCACAGACTATCTTAGACATAACACATTTCTTAAAGCAATCTCTAGGTCTCTCCTACCACATAAACTGACAGCTATAAGGCAAATCTGCTTTATTCCTTAATTCTGCAACCTGTGGCCACTGAGTGCATTTAGTGTCTCAGAAGAGATCTGTAGGTCCAAAATCCTCAGAATTTTCAGTTATTCACAATGTATAATCCAATCCATATTCATCAGTTCGTTGAAATATGTACTTAAGTTTAAAAGCATGTATAAATCCCATTGAAGTTAATACCTATGCAAATGACTAAATACTTCAATAAGTGCAGTTACTTGTGTATCGAAGTTCAGTTTATGCTCCAGTGATTTGAAGAATTTGTGCCCATTGAATTATTGGCTCTCATTGAAGATGTACTGACATTAATTTAGATACCATTTTTGAACACTAATATCAAAACAAGGTAATAATGCATTATATATAACATTATAAAATTGTAGCTATAGCAATTCTGTCTTTTAATGTATACTGCAATGTAAAAAATTAGTGTTTACTTCAGCATATGCTTTCTGAATGAACGGATGTGAAAGACAGGAAGTTGATTGCTTAGAAAAGAACACGCAACATGATTAAGATCATACACAGTTGATCAATCTACTCTACACCTTAAAATATTTGCTGGATCTCAAAAGTGAAAGCGGCAATTCCTAGAGCACTGATAAAAACTGGTTGTATAACTCACTAGTATGGTTCTGGAATGTTTAGCATCAACACTCAAACCCACACTCTCTGGTCTCCAAGTTTCTTAAAGTCATGAATAAAAGAATTTGAATTAATTTTTTACAACCGCAGCTTCTTAAGAGAGTACAGAACCTGGCATTTCCTCTAGAATTTTGCTAATATATTTGACTGCTGACTAGATGAATGTTAGTTTAATATAATCAAAGAAGAGGTTATCAAATACTTTTAAAAGATGTTGCATAGTGCTTTAGTAATTTCAAGAACCTCTTCTTTGGAGAATTATTATTGACTATCCCTAACTAACACCAATTTAAACCAGTAAAATTTCTTCCAGTGTTTAAGGGAAGCAGCTAGAAACACTCCATAAGGCAAATGAGTGCTTGAAACAGTTTCCAATACCTTTCTAGTACTCTGCTGTTATGATTCAAGAATACGAACATTTTAGTCATTTTCACAAAAAATAGGAAAGAGAGTGAAAAGGACTCTAAAATGACTCTAAAATTTCTCTAAAATGTGATAATGTCATGAGAGCTATTGTAAAACCCTTGAATATATCTCAGGGCCTTTATTTACTGTTTGGATAGCTACCATGCAGCTGGTTCCTGTTGACTGCTCGTGTTAGAGGTACTTACATGCCTCAGCAATCAAACATGATGGTCCCAGGTGACTCAAAGCGAGGAGAGGTAGCTACAGCACAAAACATGCCAAGTTAGACATCTTGGCTTACCTTGAAGCAACTGTTTATGGGACCTGATGCAACAACATGATTTGGTGATTCATAATCTATACTGGATTTCCAATTTTCCAGAGCAGTTCACAGTACCACTAATCTATTTGTCTGTGTCCTGATAAGTACTCTCCTCTAAGTACTTCCCTCATTGCCTGAAAACAGACAAACTTTTTAAAAATATTTCCCCCTGTTAAGATGGATAAGTGTTGCCCTTCCAAAAATTTCTTTCTAAAATGTCTCTCACAAGTCAGGGTTTGAGGCAGGGGAGAAGCAGCTCACTTCATATGGACCCCCACCTTCGTTAATTGAATACAGTGCAGTATCTACAGAACTTCACAGTATCTTTCTCCACTATGCAAAATGTCTATAGATTCAAATTACTGCATTATCAGACAGTAGCTGGAATCCTACCTAAAGCTTGCAAAGCTCAGAAGGATTTTGTTTGTGCATGGGAATGATGCAAGCTTAGCATAAAATTATACACTAGAAATACTTTGAGAGTAAAAATTTAGTTGTCAAAGGAAGTACAGGAGCTTTAGTTTATATCCAACACTAAAACAAAGATTCTTACCATAATCAATATCATGCAGCAACATATTTTTCTCAATGATGGTGTTCAGAAAAATCTTGTGCAGAATTGCGATACACTGTTTTACTACAGTCCCCAATTCAAGTCACTGTTCTTGGTATAACCAATGGCTTTCACACAATTCACTGAGCAATCCCATGGAAAACAGCAGGACGTCCTGCAGTGGGTCAAAAAAATTACACAATCCTCTGCTGTAACTCTTGTGGCTGGAGTACATATAGCCTTTTAAAGCCTGCTGTCTTTCACACACAAAAAAGTTTCTATTCATGTCTTAGAATAGAGCTCACAAATACAAAATTTATAACTACAGCTTTAGTTATTGCATTGTTGTGACATTAATTAAATTAATGGCAAGAAGCTGATATGGTACATTGCTTATCACAGCAATTTTTCAAGCCAAAGCATAGTCTGCAGTTTTACAGTCTCAAAAGTTATAGGCTTCCTTGTTATTCAAATGAGCTCATTCTTGCTTTAATACACCTCAGAGATTATTAGTTAAGGACTGGAACTGATTTAGGCACTGAAGAGCGTGATTCTGTCTTTCTCAACCTATGGTGCTTCCTATGAATTCAGCCAGAATGCCAAACTTTGAACTATTACACTGTCAAAAAACAATGAGAATGAAGTCATGATACCTGACAACCTTGCCACGGGGTCCTAAATCAGTCAATCAATCTTTGAAAAATAAAATTTGGCTTGAAAAGAGTGTCTAAAAGTTTAGAGGCAGCTGGCAGGAAAGCCATCTTTCTTAATTTAAATAAGCCTAGAGTGAAAGATGCACTTCCACAGCGTGGCCTGGGAAATAGCAATGTGAGCCTTTCTAGCAAGTTTCATACTGAGATATACTAAAAAATAACTCATCTTTTTAATGTTACTTGTATAATGGGCATTTCAGCATCTAATTTATGGAGGGAGATATGAAATAGGCTTTCATATTACTTAACAAATTACTTAACAAAACAAATAGCAAAAGAAAACAACCACCACCATGTACTGCATGTGGGACATACTGTTCATGAAATAGGAAAATCTTTAAAATTGTCCTTGCATGTTCCATGCATGTACCTATGCACATACATATGCACACAATACTGCTTTTCCCATTCAGACCTGTGCTTGTCCAGTGCAGGTACATGTTCACTTCACCACAAAAAGCAATCACGGTGAAATGGTTCACAGGATATGCTGTTCTTCCAGGAGAGGCTAAGAGAATGGTTTAGTTCATAGATTTAATGATAGGCAGATTACCAGATTAAAATCAGGACTACTAGATTAAACTTTTCCCAGACTTTTAAAACCCGCTATTGACCCATATAAGGTAAAACTATGATCATACTTACGGGCTCAGTGTGCACAAACCTGCTTAACACAACCAGTCATTATTCCTCTCCTCTGATTGGAATTTTCAGAAAACTAGGACAACAGGCACTGCAATGAAGCTAATCTTTACCAAGCATTTACACCTACTGTATTTGCAGTATTTAATTCTAGTGATTTCCAGGCATTGTATGGACAGCATGTGAATTAAAAAAAAATACACTGTAAGAAAGGTAAGATATATTATTGGCTAAGAAAAATAAAAATAAAAAGACAAATTGCCCAGCATCTTAAAGTATACAGTATACAGTCAGGATGGCATTAAGAACCAGAAATTTAGAGTACTCAGAAAGCATATTCAGAATCTGAAGAGAAAGACAGAGAATGTACTGATATGAAGGAACATCATAAGAAGCATAGTCGAAAACATTTATTCAGAATGAAAAAGGTTCCTCTGGACTATTTTTGGGTGATGTCTTCAAGATAATAGCTTCAATGGGGAATGGGTTTAAAGATGACAAGAACTTTAACTGAAATCACTTGAAGATGGCATATTGCAAAAAATTTCAGTGAGCTAATAAAATTGTGTCCTATTTCAAATAGCTCACAAATTTGCTGATAAACAGTAGAGTACTTTTCCATCTTCTTTTCTTCCTCCATATTGGTGTGGTTCAGATTATTTGTTCACTTTACTGTTTCTATTATTTATAAAACTGAATCAGAATCACAGCCATACTTGTCTGGCATGTTTTTAGACTGTACCAAGTAAAAAGAGTATTTATCTTAAAAAATGAGAGTCTAAGAGCAGATAAAACAATAAAATGGAGTGATCAGAATATACAGCATGCCCACAAAAGTTGACATTATAGTCAGCCCATATAATGTTGCTGTCCTGGTTTTTAAAAGTAAATGATAAAATTCTTTACTGGTCAGAAAGGGATTTAGATAACATCCAGAGAACCAATGAATAAAAGGTATTTCCTCTCACTTTCTTCTACTTTTTCTTTGAAATTAATAGCCCACTAAAACATACACTTGGGAAAACAAAGATCCAAGTTCCTATTTCTACTTTATTTGGAAGAGAAACCTCGAAGAAAGATGCGGTGCACATCCTGCACTCACCTGAACTTCACCCATCGCCTGAAGCACTAAGAGAGTTGCAGGGTCCCCTTACCCCATAGAGTCTGCTCTAACACCTAGGAAAAATGTCATTCTGGCTCTGATGCAGATATTATTTTATCTGAAGTGGACAATCTTCAACCAGAGAGATTTTTGTATCCAGAAAACTGAAACCCAGTCAGCTCAGAAAGCTGCAGTTTAAAGCTGCAACACCCTTTTTTTTTTAAAATTACTTATGGGAGATGAATTGAAACCTATAATATTTCAATAAAGTTCCCTAATTAATGGGATGTTAAAAGAGTGATCATGCTAAAGAGTAGAAAGAATGGACTGATAAACAGATCAAGAAAAGGCATTCAAAATCAAGATTATTCCTTAAGGTAATGCTGTTATTAGACATCACTTTGACAGATTGAAACATACAAGACCTTATATGAACCTCAGTGAAAGAGAATTCAGCGATTCAAGCTCAGATAATGCAATGACTGGCATATATGCAATGACTTGTTTAGGAAAAGAATATCTCTGCAAAATCACTGCAGGAAAAGGTGTTTGGAAAGTGATTTGTCTGATCTAGTCTTACATTTAAATTACTACTGTTTCTTTCTGAATATTCTATCTTCTATGTTTATTTTAGATTGCTAACCCAGAGTGAGAGTTTTTTTTTTCTGCTAGTCATTCAGCAGAGACCAAATAGTTACTGCTATAGGAATGACACCATATGAAAAAAGAAATTCTAACAGCAATAGCTAGTTCTAACAACATTGCCAAAGAAGCTGGACATCCAGAAAGGATAGATCCATAAGGATCCAGGCACTTAAATGCAGCTGCAACAGCCAAAAACAGTCCTGGGAATGGCCTCTTTTCCCTTGGCAAAAAAGTGTTTTTGTTTAAAACATCTGCCAAAAGATTTACAGTTCCTCTTAGATGGCTGGATCTGAAAGGAATGAGATTCTGCTCCCATCAGAAGAGCAGAAAGCTAGACTCCCAGGAGGGTGCCACACTCTCAGCTTCTATGTTTGCTTTTAATATGAACTTGATGGGCTGAACTGATGCAGGTTGCCCTGTTAAGGATCTCCTGGAAAGGCAAAGAGAGTGCATACATCTTTCCACTCATGTCTGGTTATAAGAGCAGCTGTATCTTTTCCACGACCTTGACAACCCAAGTGAGCTCCAGCTGGCTGCTGCCAAGTGGTGACCAGAGCACACTGAGGCAGTCCCAAAGCAACTGGGATAGGCAAGTTGTCATGGAAAAATGATCACAGTGCATTTGTCACTGTCTTTGGAAGCGCACTTCAGTGAAAAAAAAATTACAATGTTGAAAATGGAAGGAGCCTCAGAAGTCATGTAAGAAATGCTAAGAAGCTGAAGAGATGTCGCCTTTGTGAATGAACAAGAGATCCCAGAAATTAGAAGTGGCTGCCTTGTTTTTTACTGTCATTTTTGGCACTAGAAAAATAAAAGCCCTCTGTCCTTGGCTGTTTGGAAATCCATCCCAAGAGGGTAAGATCCTCTGAAAGGAACAGAAGAGTGTTAGTCTGACTGTTGGGTTTCAGGAATGAATCCAGGCTTTATGTCACTACCAAATGCCTTGCCAGAGGGAAGAAACAGCCAACTACCTATGGAAAGAAACAGCATTGTGTCCCAGTGGGCTCTAATTACTGCCACTGACTTTTGTAGGCACTGGTTACACTGATGTTGGGCTGAAAGAGTAGGTGGGTGAAATATGACTGATCTCTGGCTTGATGTCATTCCATAGTTTCCTTCAAAGGCAATTCTAGTGGCAAAACAGTAAAAAATATGAGAAATGAACGATTTCTACAATTAACTACTGCAAAATCTGTATTTTGATAAGAAATTAATTAAACCAGGATTCTGTTGGAACACAGTCCTGGTAATTCTTTTTAACACACCATTTGGTACATTGGTATTTAGCAAGTTTCTTAGAATCATGACTAGAGAAACAGATGCTCCTAGTTTTTTATTTGCTTTGATCAAGGGGTTTCATGTTCAGTTAGCTGTATAAAGAGACTTGTTTTCAACAATCCTATTTAATCATTGCTTCCCAGGCTTCATCTTTTGAATTAATTTGGAGGCCTCATCTTTTATATTGCACTTGGAAAACTTAGTGAGAATGTAAATGTCTAAAAATAAATAAATATTAGGAAAACTGGGACACAAACTTATGGAACTTAACAATTCAGCAATTTAAAAAGGCACTTCTTAACATATAATTTTGTGTTTCCTGTGTCCTAAATATATGATCCCTGAGGGACGGGTGACAGTGATCTTTCATGAAGCCTTTACATGCTAATTAAAAACAACTGTCAATAATAATACTCTTCATGTAACAATACCTCTGTAATTTAAGCACATATTCTTCAAAAGTATTGCTGACAGCAAACATGAAGATCAAAGGTGAAAGTGTTGTATAGTGTACCTTTGGCCATATTCAAGAGTGTCTCAGGAAACCTGGTAAGGCAAATCATCCACAGGCATCTGCTGCAACAACTAATTTAATCAACTAACTTACATTTGATGAAGTTCCAAACTACAGTTGTGTTGTTTCCTCAGCATGAAAAAGAATGCCAAAATTTCAGGTTCAAGAACTTATTCAGTGGGGATTTTTGGGTTTTTTTGCCTTTTTTTAGTTTGTTTTTTGTTTGTTTTTTTTTTTTTGTTTTGTTTTTTTTTTTTTGGTTTGGTTTTTTTTTAATAACAGGACTGGTGGATGTATGCAATAACAACAGGTAAAGAATTGCAGGTGATATTTTTATGTAGAGGTTCGTAGCTTGGCTGCTGTTCAGGTAACCTGATTTTGAGAGCCCTTGATTTGGAAACTGGACTTGCGGTGTTCTCTACCAAAATTCAGGCTGCAATATAAGTACTAAGCAAAGCAATAAAGTGATTAAAGGAATAGCATGCTAACTGGCATTATGTTGTTATTAACTTTGGCGACTCTCAAACACTGGCCAAATATAAAAATGATTCAGATTCAAACCCATTGCTTTTGACCTTGTAATAAATCAAAGCTTTCCAAAAACCAAGCTAGACTAAGATATCAAATCCTGGCTCCAAAAGAGAAAGGCGACTCATAACAAAGCGATTCTATAAGCACAAATGTCCCTGAAATCCTTGGCTGAAGATGTAGAACATGAACAATACTCTGGCTCATGACTGTGGAAAAAACTGTTCTTCATTTAAAATGTTTGTCATCAGTGTAATCCCATTTTTAATTATAATTAATGTAAGGGGCTTTTATGTGCTGGAATAGTAATATGTTGCAAGGAGTTCAGCTTGGCACACATTCCTGAATTACAGTAGAGATTGATCTTATAATGGAGCAAAGAATTATGTATAAAGCTGTCAGAGATACAATGAACTGAAGACAATACAGTAATTATAACTTAAAGTATCGACAGACAGGAAGTGTTCTATGAGTGAATTTAGGAAGATATATTTTTCCCCCCTCTTTTAGTTCCTGGGTTTTTTTCTTATTTTGGACAAAAGTCTTGTTTAGATTCATCGTTAGTGCCACTTAATTTTTCAGGAACTGATACAGTGGTGTATTTGTACTTGCTAGGCTGCTTGACCAGCTTCTTTCTAAAAGACACTGGCCAGCATTACAGCACATCTTTAGAATTAAAATGCAGCTTGCATTGAGGCTCAGACACCAAAAATTATTTAAGATCCCCAGTCCAGCTCTTGCCACTGTTTGCTTCTATATTTTCTCATCCTTGGTGACAGCTATGCACCTGGATTATTCCATGGCTATGCTCACAGTTGGAGAGGAAGATAAAATACTATTACTGCATAGCAAACAAAGTTTTACTTTGAAATTCTTTCACCAGCATTGACCAGTGAGGAACATTTCCTCTCATTTTGCATGCAGTGTGATTGTGACTGCTCAGCCATGTTACTCTCCACTTGGTCTAGGGCTGTGTCTGCTCACACTGAGTGCTTGTGTTTATCAACTGAAGCTGACGCTAAACTTCAGTAACTTTGGTTTCAGCAAGGGTCCCTGTGGTTGGGCTGCAGCCCATTTCATGATACTTGAACATGTAGTTGCCATATTAGAGTCTCTGATCCTGACAACTGTGCAAAGGAACTGTGTATATTTAGGCAGAGTTGCAACTGCACTCTGGTTATCCAAGTCAGCTAGCACAGAAACGTAATCATGTCAGTCTTGATTCTGTATTTATATATACTTCAGGGAGCAGCATAATTTATCTCACCAAACTTTATCTGTCTAAAGAGTGGGCATTTACTTGAAGGCATTCCTTTAACTTCTTTTATTCAATTCCAGTTTTCATAGATTTCTACTGAAGACAGTATGAATGAACTGCCTGTCTTTTCTCTTGGTATGATGGGGTAACAAAACACACCAATAAACCTCAAACCATTCTGCTTCACGGAATTATTCAAAGAAATTAATCACATAAATCTAAAAGACCTTAGAAAATATAGCACCTTTCTTTATCATCCTTTGGGTACCAGAATATTCAGCAGAAGTATAAATTACCTATAGATTATCTTCTCACTGCCTTTGTAGAAACTGAACAAACCAGAGCTTCACAGAACATTCACAAAAATGGTCCCCAATGCAGACAGACTGATCTATTTTCTAGTCAAAAACCTTTTCAGCTCTAATTGAAATGGTAGCTTCCCACCAATTGTGAAAAATAAGGGTTGGATCTTAGAAAACATAAAGGTTGCTCTTGAATAAAGTTAATTACCCAAAGTCACTTACAGTCAGTAACTGACTTGAGAACAGAAACTTGATATCGTCTTCCTTTTTTACTCAGGCATATAACACTAAATTAACAAGCCTCTAAAAAATATAACAGGAAACATAAATTTCGTTGATAATTATCTTGCCAAGTATTTTTTATAAATATGAATAAAGAGGGATGCATGTCACTAAGTACAAATCGACATAAGGTTTATGTGCTCTTCATATAAACTATAATGTGTATTTCCCACAGGACTCACAGGGTCACTTTTAAAACATTACAAAAGTGTAGACTAAAAGCTACAGTGGAAATCACTTGACTTAAAACTTTACTGTAAATTAGTGTGTGCATTTGAGAGCTTTCACTGGTCCCTGGAATGTATTCAGCAGCACGCAAGCACACTCAGCAAGACTGGAGTAACACAAACTCTGTGTTTAAGTGTCTCTAAATGTGGTTTCAAAAAGGATTCTAGCTTTTTTGATGAGATGACTGCAACGGAAAAAATCCTCAACACACAGGAACTTGAATGCATAGAGCATTTCTGAAATTTTTACTTATAAGAAACATAAATGGGATTAACTGCTGTTGACTAAACCATATTGTTTTGCAAAGCAATGTTGTAATATGGGAACTTACTGTTAGCTGACTATATTTATTGATTCACAGTATTCACTCTGGCACTCTTGAAGACCCAAAGTTACAGCTGTTGCCTATTTTATTGACAAAGGTTTTGCTTTTAAAAAATTTTCTAAGATTACTTGTGTCCTGGAGTGATGTTACGATAATCCATTATCCCCTATCGTTGGTTTATATGCCCAAACAAATGTGGTCCTGTCACTTTAACTACGTTCAGCTGCAGAGAGAAACGCGGGTTGTTTTGAAAAACTTTTTCCCCAAGCCTGGCACGGGGGAGGATTCTTCGCTCAGCAGAGACTGCGCGTGCTGGACGACTGTCGGAGTGGACTTTGTTCCAGTCNAATAGTTTTTTCTTCACTTCCATCTAAGAAATTCTGTTGTGGGTGGGGGAGGGGGTGTCACAGCCCTTTGCTCTTGGAGGAGAGTGAGTTTTATCATTAATCCAGGACAACTTGGAAATTTGTTTCAGGGGTATTTCAGCAGGCATGTTATTGAATAATTTCATCAACTGATAACTTTTAAGCATTTAAATCTAGATATTCTATTGTTTAAAACCCCAGAATTTCTAAAAATATTATCACCTGCTGTACCTGCAGTGTTACATGACTCTCAGCTTACTAACAGTGACTGAGATCAATGAAAAAAAAAAAGAAACAAAAAATCTAAGTTTCCAAACTAGTCACGTAGAGATTTTACAAATTCAGTTGTCACAGAGAAATGAAACACAATAATATGAGGACTGCTGCAGATAATATCTAATCACCCTACACTGAAACTGAGGATAAAGATGTTTTCTTCATAGACATCAACAAAGTTGATGAGACTCCCAGACCTTCCCAGACCTCTCTACTTCATAACAATGAGGCAATCACAGAATTTCAGAATGCAGTCACAAAGAACTTTCCAAACATTTCACAGTATCATTCCCACATAAATTTTTGTGAATGGGCAAAAAAAGATTGGTAGAATATGAAAACAAATGACAATTATATTTTCAAAAAGAAAAAAGGAATACCATGAATTAATTTTAACCTGTGTATGAGACTATTGCTTTCATTAATATCTGCACACAAAATTTCACTACAGTATTTTTTGATGTTATATGTTGATTCTTACAATGACATTTATACCAGCCTGGAGATATTGTTTCTTAAAACATTCCATATGCTGAATGGTCTTTACACCACTTGTCTATCCTGTCACAAACTGTTAAGTGATCCTTGAAGACTCTTTAGCCTGCTTACTTTCCTTAATCATCATTGCATCTGTGAGGATGCCATTTACCCAAAACTATTCCAAGATTTCACGGCACTTGAGTGACCATCTTTAAAAGAAAGACAAAAAGAGGTCTTCACTTCACTGCCTCTGAGAAGAATTGCTGCAGTCTTTATCAAGAACAGAATGCCAACATGGACAGGAAGTAATTTAGCATTATGTCATAAGCCTGAAACTTTTCTGTGTTCTTTTTTTTTAAATGCTTACTGATGAATCAAAACATATGTTACAGTTTAAACTTTGGGGGCTGCTTTTTCTTTTTCTTATTTTTCCGTACAGCAATTATTTAATGAATTACATTATGCTCCTTGGAATTACATTTTCATAATTACCTTTCTTACTATTTCTAATCTTGCAGGAACACATTTAGCTATGGCAGGTGACTCACTACAAACAGGCATTTGTGAAAATAAGAGCAAGTGTACATACAACAAAAGAGGCTAAGTGCATAAACTGCTATGAAGTCAGCCTCACTTTGCCTATTCTATTTGATCTCTCATCAGGCTCTGAGACAAATTTATTATGCCAAGGTTGTATAAACATGAAGCAAACCAGAATATAATCCAATCAGGCTAGGCTGAACCCTAGCAAGAGGTCACACTGAACAAAAGTTTATGTACTACAACTACTGACCTGACGTCCAAGAACTTGTGATTCAAGTGAGCATAAAAACTACAAAGTCACCCAAGAAAGTTCACCCTTCTCTCTAACATCTCCTGAATAAGCCTGGTAGTTCTTGAAAATTACTGATGCAGATGTTTGGCAGAATTAATTCAACATTATTTTGAGGATAAGCACAAACTTCTGGTAGTATCAGACCACAGGCTTCAGCTGAAGTTCCAAGATTATTCTTTTGAATAAAAAAAGTCAACATTTCCTGCTTTTCTTTCCTTTGGAGCTGTCTTTCATAGCAACAAAAACAGCACTGAGGGCAGAGGTAATTTTCTCCTCTATTCTGGCCATTCAATTAGCAGCAAAAGATAAGTATTACATAAAGGAAAGGAAGCTGCTGAGAGGCCTTGGAAAATTCTGTTTAACTGAAAAGAAATTTCTTCTCTCAACCTACCTTCTCTTGATTCTGGCAGAGAAGGCAATCACATTCAAAGCAATACTGGCGCAGCAGTTGCTTTTGGCGTTCCTTGGTAGGCATCAGCAATTCAACGTAGCTGATGGTGAGCTGTATGCAGCACATAAAAAAAAAGTGTTGATATATTTTACAAAAAATCCATATCCCGTGCATGTATTAGCTGAGGCAACATTTTTAGATACATTTTTCCCAGCATAAAACAGAATGTTGAGACATTATTTCCTAGAAGAAATTTACTACTTTTACAGAAGGTGAAAAAAAAGAGGAAAATTATTTACATGGAAGAACACTTTTTCACAAATCAAGATCAACATTGTTTGAAATTATTGATTGCCCCCAAATTATCACTATTTCAAATTTTTATCCTAATTTGGAAGAAAAAGAAAAAAAAGAAAGGAGAGCAAGAAAAGAGAGCAGAGAAACTCACCATCTGAATTCCTTGTGCATGAAATCTCATTTTCTGTCTAGGTTCAGAGCTTAAGTGTGTAGTTACCACTGCTGTTATACAATATCCAATTATCTCCAAAAATTTTTTTCTCAGGAAAACCCCTACTTGCAAATATATATTTGAGCCTGAGGATAATGCCTCTTATGCCATACCCATCTTCAGTATGTCTGTGCTGTTTGCCTTGTGATCAAGGAAGCATAAAAATATTGCAGTCTAAATTCCTGAAACTATTGACAAGAAGATTTATTAAAGTGATAAAAGAAAATCTTTGCCTACATTTGTGCCATTTTCAACTTCTTACACTGTACAGAGTGAACTCCAATGAACTACAGAGAAGTCTGTAGCTTGTTCAGTTTGATGCCTGCCAGAAAGAATTTTACAGACCATTCGTAGAGTTCTTGAAATGTTTAAAGTGCTGCACAGGCAAAAACTAATGATAAGGAAAGGAATGTAACAAAAAAACAGCCCAGTTCAGACCAGCATATAGTCACACATGCTATTGAGTAATTGCACTATATGCCCAACACACTTTGAAACACTCCAGAGAGGTCAGAGCTGAAAAAAATCAGGTCATTATTTCATCCTGAGCCTAGACACTTCAACTAATTGGGAGAATTTTCACATGGTTTTCAGTTAAATCATGAGAGTCCACTCAAAAAATTACAGGAAAACCTGACCAATTTGTAGTAATGGCTATGAAATCCATTGTCAGAACCTGCATTTTGCAAATTAGTGAGCATTCTAACTGAATGAGCAATTAAGAAGCAACTAAAACAATGCCTGCATTTTTTCATTTATTATTGCAGTGTAATTTGATTACATATTGAAGGAGTACTGTGTTAAAAGAAGTCTACTGAGATGGCAAAGTCAAGCATTTAAAATAAATATGGTCTCATAATTGAAGATTGATAGTATAATTAATGAAAGAGACAAATTAAAATTCCGCAATTAATCAAGAGTTAGAAAGTGTGAGAACTTTTCTAGGTTTTGCATTCTATATAAAATTGTTCTGTCCCAGTTTGTGCATGTCTGAGCCAAGAGAGGATTAATTTCACCACCACTGGCTTACAGCAGAACAGTCTGTACTAATCATTTACATGGGAGCCATAGGCTTCCTTCTTTCTGCAGTGAAAGGATTGAAATTGTGCTTCTTATTTATTTTCCATTCTTCTCTCCCAAGCTTTGTCTCTTCTGCCCCATTATCTCCAATGTTCCTCTTATTATTTCTCTTCTCTACCCCTCAACATGAGTATCATTTTACTGTCTTATTCTCAACTCCTGATCATCCAAACCTGTTTTCCAGCCATCAATTCTAGCTCCATACTAGCCACTTTTGGTACAACGGGATGATTTCATCCTTGTGCCAGTCTCAGATCTGTCCTTCAGCCCTATCTTACACCTTCTCCCCACAGTTAACAGTCCTTGTTGCCCTACTCTGATTTCTCAAACATCTTCAGTGACCCCACCAACTTCGTCCTCGCTTCTTTCACAGCTGGTCCTAATCTGCATCTTGGTGTGGTAAGAAAGATCTGTCTCCCTTCCTTCCCACAAAGCATTTTGCAGCCAAGCTGCAGTCCTAACCTCATCCTTCAGACATTCCAAACCAAATTTCCCTCTCCCATCACAAGCCTCCTGATCTTCATGTCTCCTTGCAACTCACAAGTGTTTTTAGTCAAAATCATTCCACACACTGGCTGTTCCCTGTTTCTTGTCCTCTGCATAAACATCTCTGGTTTTGACTCATGTCCTACTGGGCTTTAGGTTCAGGTGACAACCAGCAGTAAAACGGATTTAATAAAGTTCAGACATAGTGCAAGACAGTAGGAATCTTCTGGGAAAAATAATTCATGTGAGATTAGTCTATTCTTTGTTAAAATATTTAAGACAATGGTTGAAACCCTGTCATTACTGTTGAAACCATCATTAGGCAGGGTTCAGTTATAATACTGCAAAACAAACACAGAGCCAACATCAAATATATTTTACCTATCCAGCCTACAGGCTTCATCCCTTTATCTCTTTATATTTGTGGCTTCCCCTCCCCCCCTTTTTTCATTTATGTTGCAGAAACCTGGGGAGTAGGAAGAAGTTTCAAAAAAGACATTTCTTTTTCAGAGGTTATCAAACAGTTGTGGATATGAACAGCCATATAACAACCTGCTCTGGATAAAAACATATGACTGGACAGAAAGAGGAGAAGAGGCTTCATCACTTTGATATCTCCTTTTAGCATTTTAACAATTTAGGGTTTCTCTTGCTGTCAGAGGCCTGAGTTCAAATTCACAGCCCGGCTAGTATAAATCGGTAAGTGAAAAAAATATTTGTAGCTGGCAGACTGAGTGGTAAAATATAATTAGAATATTTAGAAACATGACCAACCTAAGAGTGACCGAGCCTATACTAATCATTTAATTGTTTAAACACAACATTTCTGTATTCATGTCTCTCTCCTACACTTGCTTTAATTTTAGATCACTTCATTAGATGCAAGGCTCATTTAACTTGTACATATTTAGGAAATATGCCCATTTATCAATGACTGTCTTAATGGTATTTGCATGTGGGATGTATGCTACTAATTAAAACATTACTTCAACTGACCAAAGCCTGCTTCTTTATTGCATCGCTTATGAAGAATGCAGTAAATCTTTTCCCCCTGAACTGGATAATATGTATTAAAAACATTTATGAAGGCAAGGAATTATTTAACAGCCATGAGATTTATTGACTCTTAAGACTTCCTCCTTAGAAATGCAGCACTGTCTGAGCCCTGCTCCTTGCTCAGACACAGGAATTCGTTAACCATGGGTGGGATGGTTAGTTTCTTATGTTCCTCATCTACCAAATGAGGTGGACACAGTTTTCCAGTACTGCCATGCTGCAGTGTACTTAATTTAATGGTGTTGTTCATTGGGGGTTTTTTTGTGACTATAAGCTACAAAATTTCTAGGCAGAAAATTCTGTAGAAATTTAAAATCAAGTATTTTAATGCAAATGGCAGGGAGAAAAAGGGGAATCTTCTTGGATTTGCAATCATGGGTCTCAGAGTCTTAGGGGGAGGTTGTGTACAAAAATCTTTTCCTGAGACAGAGTTATAGAAGTAGTTAACAGTCTGTACTCTTTCTGTTTTGGTATGTAAGATCAAAATGCCTTCTAACTCAAGGAAAAATTTGGTTTTAAAAACTGTGCTAGGACAAAATGTAAAATGTCAAACATATGCAGATGTAAAACTTCTCACAGAATTACAGCAACAGAAACATTATATGATTTGGTTGAGATCTATAATGAAAATAGATTTAATTGCTTCTCATCTGCAATTATTTTTTTTTTCAGTATTATTTAAAAAATTGTTGCTCTGTAAGGGTATGGTCAGTTATGTGATTTTCTGAAGAAAGATACAAATTTGCTCTAACTGAGCTCTGAAGCTGATGAGAAGTCAAACACCCATTTTTGGAGCAAAACTGCACCCTCAGCTAATCCATTCTGTATTCCAGCAGGACTAATTGATTTGAAGCCAAACAACTTCTGATTGGAGAAGAGGCAAAATCAGCTTGTGTCTGCCTGCAAAACATCAGGTAGACTCAGCAACTAACAAAAAGTCAATTGAAATTAGAGCACACATCTTGATGCTGTTTGAAGTGGTTACATAAGGGTAGGGAAATGATGAAGACCTCTTCAGACCTCTTCTTGACAAAACCAGCTGATAGGCTACCTTATCACTAAAGGAGTGCTCATGATCTCTAGATGAATAATTTTTGCTTTTTTATAATCCTTCCTCATATCTCACCTTTCTTTGCAAGGCTTAATTTTCATTTTTGCAAAGAACTACAAAGTGCAAAGCAAATCTCTGTATGCTGTCAAATTAACGTCACCTAAAATTACAAAAACTGTGACAGTCAGCATTACAGAGAAGTTGAGGAGGCCCTTTCCCTAGAAGAGTTCAAGGCTGGGTGGGATGGAGCTCTGAGCAACCTGGTCTAGTGAAAGGTGACTCTGCCCATGACAAAGGGGTTGGAATGAGATGATCTCTGAGGTCCCTTCCAACTCTCAGCATTCTGCGATTTTATAATTATCTTGAAGGGCAAAAAGTTGTTATAATTAGTTCTGAGCTGCTGGAAGCAAGGTTCAGAATGCTGAGATGACCACAATGGTCAGACACCTCAGGTCCCTGTGTCTCTGTTTTCCCCACAATTTAGGTGGTCAACAACTGCTTCGCATGAGTAAACTGCTGCAGTGTACTCTGACAGAAAGCAATACAAATGTGCAAAAATATGTTCCTGTATGAATGGAAAAGCCATAGTCATCTTCTACTAATCTGAGCTTGATTTGCTACTTAACTTCTTATTTCCAATAAATCTTAGTGCTTCTTTTATATTAATTATTTTACAGGGGATCTCATTCTGAATCTAGTGTAAGTTTGAACAGGATAAGAGAAATTTTCTAATGATTATAATTTTCTTGTTGTCTCTTGACTTGAAATACTGTTCACTTTACCATCTCAGAGCACCCAATTTACTCAGAACACCCAATCAGATTTCTCCCTAACATGTATTTCCTCTCCCATTATCTCAGATCATGACATCAGTAATATAAGTTAAAACTCAGCTCATCACAGGTGATGTAGTTTCATGTACATATGTTTGTAAATTCAATACATAACTCTTACTAAAACTGAGCTCACCCTGCTGCAAGCAAGCAGTGAGGCAGTGTGTAAAGTTGCAACAAAGTCATCATGCAGAACGCAAAATGAAAAGTGGTAGAAGTTGTGTATGAGGAAAAGTAAATAGGTGTTGAAAATTATATTGAACCACTGACTTGTACATATCCTCATAAAAAATTTATTTCCCTTCCTCTTACCATAACAGATTTGAACTAATATTGACTTTGTACCTTTACTTTGCCTCTTAAGCCTTAAAGCACATTTTCTTCCTGGGCAGACGATTTAAATCTACAGTATTTTTAAATAAGCAACCTATCTTAGTGAACTGGGAAGCCAAGAGGAAAGTTATTGTTTATGGATAAAATAGAAGGACAGTGTCTATCGTTATGCTTAAACAAGAATGCTGGACTGAAAGGTGTTTACAGTTAATAGCTCCACAAACATATACTGCATCCTAAAGGATTTGCCTTGGCAAAAAAGTAAGCACGCGAAAGCATTTCCGCTGGTTCTTAACAATGTTTTGCTAAAAAATATTCTACCATTTACTTACTTCAATGGCCTAAAAAAAAAATTTAACCATTTATTTACTTTGATAGCCTATTATCTTTGAGAAATGATACACTGAAAAAGAAAAAACTTCATAGGGAGGAAAATAAATACAATGTCTAATTTAAAATATGTGTATGGTCGTCATATTTCCAGAGTTTCAAGAAAATGCATGAACCTTATTTACATTAGGTTATAATTTTGAAATGACCAACAGCTAGGACTGTGTAGGTCATTGCTGCATCAAAAGTTACAAATATGCACACACCTCTTTTCAGGTCTTATTAAGCAAATGCAATACTGCATTGCTGCTAAACACATTTACTTTGAAATTACTTCTAGCCACAAATGCTTTTTTTCAAATTAATACAAGTGCTGTTGTAAAAATAAAGTAGAGAATACCTTAGATCAAATCAGAAATCTCTTGAAAAGGATATTTGGAACTCTTTCCTAGTGAAATGGATAAGAAAACAAACCTTGTTTTGCTGCTTTCACTGTCAATGAAAGATTTACTAGAACTGCATGGTTGCAGCCTGACAAATGCTTATTGTTGCAATGACTTAGTGAACACTGCATTCCACTCAGAAATATTGTAAGTGTTTCCGTCAGGGTAAAGACACTCAAATACAAACAAAATGAAGTGCCTAGAGGAGGAAAGGGGGAACAAGAATTTATCGAGACTGCCAGTGATTTATGAGAAGTAATGATTATGGGGCCCAGGCAGTGTGAAGAGATGATTCTATTTATCATTTTCCCCCTGATAGCTATGTGCTAGAAAGTGGCATCAATATATCATCAAAATATTAAGCTGGTGGCCCAGCAGTCTGGAATTTATTTAGGGAGATGTCATTGTTGCAGGTGTCTGTGATGGAAGGGAGGACAAGTTAATTACCTCTTCACCAATCTGGATCTCTCGGACAGAGTGAAGTAAAAGCTGGTATCCTTCAAAAACGATCACACAGTTTGGGTCACAGCTGTGGTTCAGTAAAGACATGCTGTGAGGGGTGGTAGAGGGGGAAGAAAGAAAAAAAACTTATCAGAGGAGTCTCCATTGCCATTTCTGTTTAATCATTTGAAAGTAGCTAACGTGATTACATCTGAGGTGTCAAGCAATTAAGTTACGAAACAAATAAAATCCCTGTTAAATCAGCTGCTCTTGGTTAGAGAAGGAAAATTAATGCTTAGAGGATTTATATTCGTTACTAATAGGAGCCATGCTTGGATCTCTTCATGTGTTTCTGCCTTTTGTGTATTAAGCTCGGGAGAAAGGCCATGGCCTCCCAGTGACTCTCTTGAGAGCCCTGATTTCAGGGGACAGGGCAAAGTGGAGAACAAGGTAACCTGGACAGCTCAGAGCACAAGGGACTGAGTCATATTTCTGCTGCTTCTGCTTGGTTTCAGGGCACTAGCCTTATCGATTACCTGACTGTCATTGCAACCACAGCTCCAAGGGGCCAACAATCAACCTATATCTCATATCAGCAGAAAATTGAGTATACTATGCCCCAAAGCCAGAGAACCTGGTGCTCAGAGTTGAAAGAAGAAACATGTCCATTGCCTCTGTTTTACACATATTTTGGCCCAGCCTCTGTTCCTGTGGCATGCAACAGCTGGGGCAGCACAGCTCATTAGGGAGCTGCTGCCACCCTCAAGACACACACACTGCACAAACACACCCCTCCCTGTGTCTGAAGGAGGCTGTTAACAACATCTGCTATGTACTTTTGAGTCACACGTTTCCTTAGCTGAGAAACAACTGACTCTGCCAGGCAAACACTTCTGCTGTAGCAGAAGTGGGGTTGATGGTTCTTTCCCTATGGGAATGACCCATTGAAAGAACAATTCTGGCATTATCAGCCTGGAAGAAGAATTTTTGGCTCATCCAGCTCCTGGCTGCATTTATTTACTTTCCTCGTCTGCCTGAGTCAGCAACTCAAAATCCCAACTGTTGTTGGCAAAACAGAGGATGCTGCTGAGGGTCAGAGCCCTGCACCAAACCATGTTATTTAGTTTTTTGAATCTTAAAGGACATGTCAACAGGGGCCTAACTCTTTTGAAATCCCTTCTGGCCTAATAAAATTTCTGTGGTTAATCTCCTCAAGAGCCCGCTGGGAGAGTATCCATTACACTTATTGTGAGATCACTGGGCATACTCCCAAAGCTGCTGGCAAGGTGATGCACAGCAGGACCATAGGATTTTGCCTATTTTAAGATGTATTGTGATGCTGAAGCTATCAAGCCATACAAAAATATACAACCTCTTAATAAGGTTAAATAAAGAATTTTTAATTAAATTTCATCTCATGGAGACACTAGTGGGTTTGATGACAATTTCCTCTGGAAACATATGAATTCATCTGGAAGGAAATTTGCCCAGGACTCGCAAACCACAGATTTAAGTTCACAGGTTTCCCAGCTTTTTTGCTATAGCAAAACTCAAACTGCTCTGAAGTGACTTGGAAAAGAGCCTCCTGCATCCCTTGGTAGTGCATTATCATTGAACATAGACAGACACTTTCTTCACAGTTAAGGACTTTTTTCAACAAAAAGCAAACATTTTCCTAATAACAATGCTCCAAAATATGATTTCATTTTTCTTGAGTATTATTTTCATTCCATTATGAAATCAAATGACTGTTTTGCACTTTTCATTACACTAATTCCCACGTCCTCCTAACCACCTTTCCCTTATCTTTAATACAAGGCAGGCCTCAAGATTTGTCCTTAGTCAAATCTTACATATGATGTTAGTAAGAAAAGAAACCACAGTTTCTTTTCTCAGGCCCACTGAGGTTCTGACAAACGTAATTCAACCATGCATTAACGAAAAAAATTAGATGGTAAAATGTAATTTTAAACTATACATACTAATTTTCCATATTTATGATTACAGGTTACTAATTCTATTCAATAATAAGAAATTCAAATATTAACAGCTATCAAAAAATCTATTAAAAATAAAATACAAAGGTGTATACTCTTTAAACTGTTTTGATGCTATAATCAGGACTATTAAGAATGTTTTCAACTAGATCATATTTTTTACTCTCCTTTAATTTATTTCCATTTCCCAGCTTCTCAATTTGACATGTTACCTGCTGCTTTGATGGCCCTTACGGCTACCTTGGAAAAAAGGAAAAAAAACACTAACAGATTTTGCCTGTGAATGAAACAGTGTCCACAGTACCTGGGATAGAGGCCAACACCAACATCCTGCATCTCTCCATTACTGATGGTGAAACAGTTACAGGTCACCTGTAAAAATAAGGGAAAAAAATCCAGGATTACCAGAATCATTTGGAAACCCCATACTCAAGTGAAAAAAACCTTTCAAAATAAAATTAAGGGGCAAATGGTAATTGGATGGGAAACATTCAAGCCCAACACTGGTGCTCCTTCATTTTAGAGCAATCACATCTGGGACACACTCTCCCGTAAAACTGCTGTCAATTAAAAGCAGAAATATTAGTATCCTGCAAAAATGTGGGGTTAAACACATGCAGAGGCCCTACTTTCCTGTCAAGAGAAGGAAAAAAAGCCACCCTACACAGAGTCTGAGAAGCTCAGCTCAGAAACAACCTAACAGACGATAGTGACTACCGATAAAAAGAGTGGCTGTTCCCATGCAGGGACTCTGCTGTGGCCAGGCTGTCACAGTACTTTTTAATGAGTAGCAGTGGAACCCAAAGAATATATATGGGACAGTTTTGAAGTAAATAGCAGCCTCAGTCATGGCAACCTGACAAGGGCACAAATAAATGCAAAGACTCTGCAATAATGTGTCTTTCACATAATAGGTATTTTGGTTTGCACGGAGAAGATATGACAACAAAGCATGTTCAAATTGCCAAGCAAGGGAAACTTTTCTTTAATTTCCAATATTAGATTGAAAGTGTATTCTTCCTTCATACAATTATACAGAATTAAAGTGGTTTTAGAAAAGAATGGGGAAGAATGGAACATGCCTGCAAGCAGATATAGTCCTACCCCAAACTATAAGACTGAAGTGTTTTGGTGTTCAAGATATATCAATGTTTAGTAAACGATTAACAAATATAACTTCTATGGGCTTAAACAAAAAAACAGAATGCAATTGTGAATGTATTTTTTAAGTATTTGATTTTTGGAGGTTTTTTACATTTATATTTTAGATATGTTGGTCAGTTATCAATAATGCACTAAGATCTTATTTAGAAAAATGCTGCATGATACTGCATATACGAGAAAAATCCGAGATCTCTTCTGCATAGCATTAGATTATTAATATCATTAATACTCATTAGAACAGAAAATGAGTAAGAGAAGGATTTGGCAGACATGGAAATTAGATTTGAAAGTTGCAGTTTTATACATAGAGTAATTGTCCAAAACAGTAAATGCACACCTATGTTTTAAAGAGGTATGCTGAACAATTTAATAGTATAACTTATCCTATAAATTGACAAATTATTATTTATGAGAGCATTAACCATAAGGTGAAAATGAAATCCTCTTTCAAAATTTCTCATAAATTCTGCCAGCAACATTAATTTAAATAAATGTACACGCAGTATGGCATGCATTTTTTGTAAACGGTTATACAATACTTAGATTAGTCTATTGTTTATGTAACCCATTCAAATCTTCCCTAACAATTACCAAAATCATACATCTTAATTATTTGTTTTCTGCTGACATTGGATATAAAGTGTCAGACAACTTCTGAGCAAAGATTAGTCCATTTCAAGTGGCAATTATTCTGGTTCTAAAAACATTGACTTAATTTTGGTGTTTATTGAAAAAATAATGCCTTCCAGGTAAAATAGGAAGAAAGCTGGCTTTTGTGAGCCTTAGCTCTCTCTAACAGATCATAAAGTAGCAGAGGTCAAACATCTCTTAGGAACAAATGAACTCCTCTTTCTTGCAAATATTTTATTATTACCATCACAAATTTATATTAATAATATTGAATTTTGATCACTGTGGCGTTAGAGAGACTGTTTCATCATTTTCTAGTACAGTAATGCATTCTATTATGTGAAAAGTTTTACTCACAGAAGTCCAATAGTTAGTTTACTTTTTCCTTTTTGAAATATGCATCAGTTTTTTATATCAGGATACATGCAAAGAAAAACCTGAGACAAATTAACAAGCTGTGATTCAGACATGAAGAGCTACTTTCAATAGTAGTTCACTGTGAGGCAATTTTTAACCTCTCAGATATTTTCCCAGTATGCAGGTGCATCTCAGTATCACAGTGGGGTAGTGAAATGCCATCTAGTTTCTAATTATTTGCAGTTTCGAATATTATAGTGGGAATCAGACATATACAGGGTCAGATCTAAAAAGAAGTATTTAATACATAAACACAGGAGGAAGCCTAACTTGCCCCATGAATTCTGAGCTATATGATTCAGTGCACAATCCTACCACAGGTATAAGAAGTGTCAGATGTTCTGAGGTTTGTTTAACCTCCCAGGAGACAATCTTTCTCCCCTTTTAAACTCAGGTATGGAAAAAAACAATCGTACACATACAGTGTCTACTACAGAGAGTAAAATTAGTCATGGCTGCTGTTTGTGCTCAGCAAGAGTAGAGAGAGGAACTGAGATTAAGGTGGTGAGAGGAGGAAGATCTCACCATTTACTGTGTGAGAAAAAATCTGTTATACTGATAATCCTTCATGGACAGCTAGCAGCTTGCAACAGGTATAAAATATGAAATATTCATAGTCTGTCACCTGAGTATATGGTTGGTTTTTTTGTTGTCTATTAGATTTGTTAAAAAGTTTCTAAAAATCTACCGAATCACCTCTACATAACCTTTTAGGATGTTTTAAATCTGAGTTCAAGATCAGTTTTATCAAGGGGAGTTATGAGATTTCAAAACACCAGTTGATGTTGTAGACCACAACTCTAAAGAAAGAAAAGGAAGAAGGCATTTTTTTTCACAGAACGCACAAAGAAAAATCAGCTTCCCAAAATTCACATATGTAGCTCAAATAACAGCTAAATCTGGAGTATCCAACATCGCTGTAGGAGAGCATGAGTATGCTGCTTGTTCCTGAGGCAATTGTTTACAGATCAAAGCCTACTGGTACTGGAAGTCAACTAACTCTGTTTCTAGGGAAAAAAAAACTAACACATAAACCCAAGGCAAAACACATGCTTTTCTCATGCATCACAGTATTTCTTTCAAGTTTCATGGTTACCTTGTGCTTTCTTTTTTCTGCCTTAACTGATCCTCCTTATTCCTTATATTACAACCTGGTTCTGATTCTGTGTGATCATAGATTTTAAAATAAGAAAAATAAACAATTCTTGGCAATTGAGTGCTTCAATAACTATGTTCTTCCATACAAAGGCATGTCCCTTGTCATCTTAACTCCTGCAGAATCATTTATCTCAGTAATTTAATTTGTGCTTGTCCCTTGTGATTCCTCTAAAAATTCCTCTCTATCCAGCCACAAAGCACAGCATATGTACATACAGAAACAGAATCAAGTACTCACAGAGTTTGTTATGTACACAAACAAAGAAAATTGCCACATATTTCAGAACTTTAAAGTGCAAAGATAAATTCCTTGCCATTCCTAAAATTTCTGAAAAAACACATCTCCCAGCATGAGAACCAAGGGAAAATTCTCAGGAGGGAGTCACAAACTTTTCAAGCCTCCAAAATGCAGAACCTAAAAATATTGTAGAGCTCTCAAGGTTTATCATCATAGCCTGATCAGCCACGGAGCTCACTAACAGTTTATAGAAGCAGTTTGCAGTGTTTGGGCTGGCTCCATGGCAATAAATCCTGCAAGTTCATTTAAAAAGAGCTGCTATTTCAAACAACCAACAATATTATATAAACTGACTGAATTAAATAAAAGGATTTGTTCTTTTGAGGCTGCACATATTTTAGAGAAGTATCCTGTTCTCAGTAAGGTAACACAAGTAGAAGACATAATCTCTCCTAGACTGGTAAACACACAATGAATAAACCAACTTTACTGACTGGCCAATACTCTCATGCATACCTTATCATCAAACAAAAATAATTGCAACCTGTGAAATTTTATTTCCTCTCTGAGTGACTAATGAAAACTCCATAAATTTACCCTGTAAAGAGGTCACTGTTCTCAAGGTGTCTAGAGCTACTGTCTGAGCAATCTCTGTCAGTTCCAGACTCACAGTTTAGTGAAGAGCCACGATTTATTTCAGTGTTTGCATTTGGCAGAGTACAGAGGCTTCAGTTTCGCAACATAATGATTTTAATTTGATTTTAGTTCAGACCTCATTCATACAGCTTTATACTAAGGATTTGCCTTTGGGTTAATTAAAGCAGTGTTAGGCTTACTAGCAGGACATTCCAGATTTGGAATTTCAGACACTCAGACAATGAAACACGTCAATAAGGGAGCAAGGGAAAGAAAACAAATCATTATTGGCTAACACTTACTGCACTGATCAAATTACAAAGACCAGGGCTAATAATCAATCATTTTGTCTCCGCGTGTTCCTGCTACTGCAACACAGTGAGGCAGCTCTTATAACACTTGTAAAAAGCCCTCCCAAGGACTTCCAAAGGGTATATTGCATGGATAGGGTCAATATAATTTTCAGCTCTGATATACAATGACTCCAGCCATCTCTGTAAATAGTGTGTTACAGCTGATGTATTCTAATCCACCACCAGGAAGAAAGCCATAACTAAATCTTTTCCCCCCTAATTTATGAACCCAATATAATGTAAATTAAAAAGATATAAAAAATGGCCTTTCATGGATTGTTAAGTTTCTCATTCACACCAAAGCTGCCTGGGTATTGCTGGTCATGGCCAAATATTTAACAAAGGATACTGCAGTGAGTTTTCATGTTAACAAGCTTCTCAAGAGACTCAAGCATTTTTCCAGGAGGAAGGGGTGAGCAGTAAATGCTATGTGAAGAGCATGTTAACTCGAATGACCAAGGCACACCCCAGAGACCTTCTAGAACCACCACATCCCACTACAGCTCTGCACTGATAGCTCTTTACCACTCGAGGATGAACAGATAACAGACACAGATGGCTGATAGATCTCAAATTTGCTAATGACTTCATTTGGCACATGGAGCACTAGAGCAACAGTGCTAAACCGTAAATGCACAGTATGCTACAGCAGTGACAGACCTGTCAAGCCCCTATTTTCAGTGTACTTCACTCAACTGCTTGTGCCCACAGCCCAGGACACCTAGGCTTTCAATTCAGACAGAGCTTCTTGCTCTGAAATCTCAGCTCTGTCCATGGTGAGAAGCCATCTGCTATCCGAATGCTGTGCTGAAAGGAGCCCTGTAACAAGGCACATTTGAAAACTAGACCTTTGTGCCTTACATACACATGCTTACATCCTTTCACTAAATCAGGAACTTAAAATCCAATTCTATATTGCATGCAACCTAGAACTTACTTACTGGCTTCCATAGAAGCCACAAAACCAAAATGAGATGAAGGAGACATCACAAAGAAGAAAATAACTAAAGGGAAAAAAAAAAGAAGGTACTTCAGTGTTTTGACAGAATCACAGAATAAGCTGACCTGTAAGCAACCCACAAGGATCACTGAGTCCAGCTCCTGGCCCTGTACAGGATCATCCCCAAGAGTCACACCATGGGCCCAAGAGTATTGTCCAAATGCTTCCAGACAGAAATCAAAACATATCAGAAGAACTTAGGGGAAGTTTTGTCATTTAGATTTCCAGACTAAGTAAAGGGCACAAGTAGTTAACTGTTTATGATATTTGCTCAGAAGCCAAAGTATGCTGCAAAACCCTGAAATTTGAAGAATTTGTTTCACACCTTGACTGAATTCACAAGTATTTAGCTTTATTTCAATGACTTCCCATTAATCTCTTGTGCCAAAGCATCAACATTTTGGCTGAATTAAAGCCTACCATTAGTACAGACCTAGCTACAACAAAGACGTGCATTTCCAACTACTTTCTTAGTTCTTTATCTTAAGACTTTGGACATCTTTCTTCACATCAACTAACAATATTTCAGGCCTTTTTTGCTATCCTAGCACATGAAGTTTTCTGATGAGTGTGCAGAACACAGGTATCCCTTGCAGATAGGCTGTCACCACCTACAAGACAGGAGACCAGAAATTTGGTCTGACATTAACAGATAATTTAGTGCAAGTGTGCTTCAGGCATCCCTTTATAGTACTCAGCTAAGTGGTGCAATTTTGATTGAAATGGAATGAAAATAGGTCATGGTAAATTACCTCCTCTCAATCCCACACATACTTCTCCAATCTTTCAAATAAAAATATTTAGCTATGCAGCTAAATATATTTGATTACTAAGAACTTCAAAGCCGTCATTACTAAGACAAATGTTATGTTTGCTATCGACACCAATTTTTTTTTTTTAAATGTGTGTGCAACATGTAGTTACAAACCTGGACTTGAAAAGGTAAAGCCTGGAACATGCAACATTATTGCACTCATAGCATAAAACAAAATATCTTGAAATTTTGTTGGACTCCCATTAAAAGTTTTGTGCAACCTGTCTTAACCTTTTCACAAGTTTCTCCTCTGACAACAGTCAGCAAGTCTCAGGTTCCCCTTGGTGAAATTTCAGCTTTTACCCAGCTCTGCGAATGCTATTATTATTCCTGCTTTTTGGAACAGAAAAGAAATGCATCTGTTTCTGGAGCAGAACCTGAAGAGTGGGAGCTGCAAAGTCACTAATGGATCATATTACAGTATGCTTGCAGCATTTGGCATTATTAATTGGAGTGGAGTAGGAGCATGACATCCTTCTCTTCATCCTCATTTTCCTAGTGGTAACTCCACTCCTGTGAAATGGAGCAGAGTTAATTAACTTGATTTCAACAGCCACTGCATGTCCACTTATTGAAAACACACTGCTTGTTTATGAATGGGATCAAACTTCATGGGCATCCAGGAGTCATTAACTGACTTTGTGTTTGTCTTGCCTATTTTGTTACAGATAGATGTTTATATGCTTTGCAATGGTATATATATATATATATACAAAGTTGAACTTAATACAGATAAATAGCGTGAGATTCAGCTATGGATGCTTGTGTGAAAATTAGATAGGCAAAAGCAAAACATTAATGAATTACTCTTACATAAATTCAGCTAATAATACATGTGGAATAAAGTACTATATGCCACCTCTTTCCATTACCCAGATGATTTTCTCATGCCAAATTGCTAGGCAGTTCAAGATAGGTGAAAGGAATTCTAACCTAAATATTTCAGTGTTTGATGGCCTTATTATCACAGAGGCAATATACTTGTTATTCCTTTTGGAGATGCTTGCTAACCTAGACCTTCAAGCATATTTACCTCTTGAAGTTCTTCAGCCATAACATTTTGATTTAGTTGTTTGGCTTAGTGGAATTTTTGCCTATTTTTTCTTTTCTCTTCCTCACACTTTAATTATTGCACAACAGTAGCTTTTCTACTGGGGGGAGAGGATAGGGAATGAGGGGGAATATAAAAAACTGGGAAAAACTTTTTTCACACCATCATTTTAAAATTGTTTTCAACAGGAGATTTCTGAAAGTACAAAAGCTGAGAATGTTTGAAAAGAATTTCAAAAAGGGTAGAAAAAAAGGAAATATTTCCAATATGTAACGGCATGAAATGAGTACTTTTAAATCTTAAGAACTTAAAAAAGTGTAAATAAAAGGTTTTCTTTTGAAGCTTCTTCTGAAATGGGCAACAAAAAACATTAAACTAGATTAATTTAGAAACATGGAAACCATTTTTTTAGGAAAAAATACACTTTTTTCAGTTTTTTATATGCAGCATGAGGTTTTTTGAGGAAGCACTAGTCTCACTTTGCTATTTGAGTTACAACCTAAAACAGATGAAAATAGATAGAAACCCCATATGGAAGCATACAACACTGACAACCTGCCTGTGTCCATGATCACTGACAAGCCAGGCTAACCAAAACCTGCTTTGTTTTGTATTAACGAGACAAAATTTCAGGCTCTTACAATATTTGCACATTGAGGCCCAAAAGAACACTGATACCTGTGCCAGTTCCTTCCATTTTTCTTACCTTTTTTCCCTATAGATAAACTCTACTGCTTTTCTCTTGACATACAGTTGTATGAAAAGTATTGTTCTTTTTATCATATCAATAAAGAAAAAGAAAAGATATTTAGATATTGTTTATTTTCCAACCTATTCCTATAATTTCAGCTAGATGACATTACCATTTCTAAAAATCAGTGCATCAAATATTTCCTTTGGCAAATTCATCTCCTTTAATGATATAAACCCCTTTCTTCCTGCTAAAGGTATTTGGAAATCAGTAAGACAATAGAAATCTTGCACTATGTTCTTCCAGATAGTTGGCAGTCAAACATCTTCTGAGAGCAGGTCATTTAAATTATGTGTAAAAGCATAATTTGAAAATTATACGAGCTGTGCACAAAATGCCAGTGTAGAATATCTTAAACCAAATACAGTCCTTTTCAAGTTTTTAAACACTTGGTTAGCATATATCTGCAAAATGCTTTTTAGCTCACTCTTAGACCTTCCTTGCACAGGCAGTATATGAGCAGTGCTGTCAGACACAATGACTGATGCTCCTGTGCCATGTCTGAGGCAGGCTAGAGCTGCCCAGGGACAGTGAAAAGGAGTGGAGTACCAGCTGGTATTCATCAAATATATCAAGTCCAGGTGGCAATTAGAAGTCTAACAGGACAAAATAAAACTGTGAAACAAAAGCTCACTATATATTCAATTCTGAAACTCTGAAATACTGAGCTAATTGCCTTAATGAGAGGTCTTGGGGAGGAAAAAGGTAGTGGCCTATTGAAGGCATTGAAGAGATCATTAAATCCAGACCTCCTTTTCCTGACTGAAGGGGAAAACTGTGCTCTAAGCATGTGCCCTGGCACAGAAGGGTGAATATGCCTGTATCAGGAAATAGCAGGATATGGTAAGACAGAATATATAAGTCAAATATATAAGTACAAAATAGAACAGTTTAATAGAATTTAACCTAAAGATGGGATGTGATGTGATGCACAGAACAAATTAAACCTAAACCACTAAATTTAAGGCCTGTATAACTCAAGCACTCAGTATTCAATGAGTTCTTGGATTTCTATAGGATGTGTGCATTCTCAGTACCTCTGAAAAATCAAGTCCCCAAGTGTTTCCAGCCAGCATTTCTCTTATATCTCTCTGGTTTTGGGCAATTACAAACATTGCTATGATCTGGAAACAGTTGAAGTAATTCAGTTTTTGGGATTTCATGACACTGGACACATCTCAACACAGTACATACACATCCAATTACAGTGAGGTACAGATTTCATGCTGATGCCACTCATTTTTTCATTCCCCCAGTGCCAGTCCAACATTCCTGGACAATCCTATTTGATGACAAACCATAGTCGGTCCATGACACCTAACAATACCAAAGGCAATTTGCTGGCATTGTGTGTTGTATTTGACCATACTGGGAAGTGACAGGAGTTAGGTCAGATAAAACCTCAATCCTGCTTTGTAGTCCTGCTCTCCTTTGCACCACAGGGTGCATGTGGCTCCCAGGACCTAAATCAGAACATCGCAGAGCTGCATTACTTAGGCTAGGGGAAGGGATTTTTCTTGAAAGGCTCTGGAAGCTACAACCTGCTCCAATCAGAAGCTACTGAATAGTTGATACTGAGTTATAGGAAATCCTATTAAAATTTTGCTCGG
Source organism: Grantiella picta (assembly GCA_013397955.1). Classification (NCBI taxonomy): domain Eukaryota; kingdom Metazoa; phylum Chordata; class Aves; order Passeriformes; family Meliphagidae; genus Grantiella; species Grantiella picta. Next base: position 398,413 of record VZRM01002315.1, on the reverse strand, counting down.
ATTCCTTTGTAACTTTAGTAAATATTAGTAGAAAACAAGTGTTTTTTATGCCAAGAAAAGGAACCATATAGATATATTCGGTGGTTACATGGGAACAAGGTTTGCAGAACCCACCATGCCTGTATTCCAAAAACTAGTATCTAGGAACACCATCCCATCCATCAGGACTCCATAGCAGAAGTTTATTACTTCAACAAAACAAAAAATACCCAGCATATTGTTCTGCCTACAGGTGAATAGAATACATTTTCCTTTGAAATAGTATTTTTCTTTATTGCACCAGATTAGATGTAGCTATTATACAGATTTTCTGCTTTGTTACTATACACTATTACAATTTAGGAAAAAACCCACAATGCTTAGAGGCAGCATTAAGCAACACTTCCATTTGGGAAAGAGCCACAGAGAAAAGAAAATGTAACAATTTACTCCAAATTAAGCTCAAACAGAGAACTTTGAGTAGAGGAATATCTAGCAATGAGTTGATAAAAGAACTGTAAAATAATTAAATATAGAGTAGCACAGCAAGAATCATAGCTTGCAGAAAAAGTCACAAAAAAGCTGAACTCCTATGTATGCTTCCTACTTAATGAACTCTCTTAGGGTATACAGACTGTAAGTTGGTGAGAAAATGGTCAAATAATTGCATTATTTGATCTTTCACTTGTAACGGGGAAAAAAAAATTATTTAATTTTAAAAAGTCTCTACCAGATATCTTGGAAATAAAGGAAGGTTATACAAACACGACATTGAGCTCACAGTTCAAATGCTTGTGGGCAGCTAACTAAAGTTCACAGACCTGTATGTAATTGCTGTCTACAAGAAATACTTGTGTTAGCAAAAGAATTTTTTCCCCACTCCTTCACCTTTGCCCTTCCACAAACTCAGCAGCAAAGAAACCTCCTAAGAGCATTTCTGTGATGAACAGGGCTTTCCCCACCTCTACAAGATGAACTAAATCTAACAGTCAGGAACAGAATCTGTCAACTTCTCAGAAACATGCTTTTAGCAACTATTAATTGATAAAGGATATACTTTTATACAAATAAGCTTGAAAAAAAAAGATCCACTCCCTGTTCATTTATCTTTATCTAAACTTCATCGTTTTTTCGAAGCTTGCAGCATGAATAAGAGCACAAAATTTTCACTTATTTTAATGTAAATTGGCAGTGACTTCAGTGGCACCAGATGAGTTACACAAAACAACCACCAGGTAGAAAGGAAGTTCATAAGTTGAACTTGGAATAAAATTTCTCTGAGCACTGAAATTGAGTGATCTAATTCCACATGCTTAAAATTCTGTACATTTCAGACAAAACAAATCCTTGACATTAAACGTCTGCAAACTTTGATTTGCTTAATTCCTAACATAAGTCCTTCACCACAAATATCCCATGTTAACAGTAAATATTAAATAATAAAATAAAAATCCAGATTTTTTTAAAAAAAACCCAGAGAGTAGATGTAACATCATTATATACCCTGAACAGTGAAACTTGAGCAAACATTTTAAAAAATAATATGCTATTTTTTTCCCAATTTTCCCCCCTAGTTTGAGATACCTTGAAAGGCACAGAAACTGTATTTCTCAGAAATGCTTTTGTTTTCCCAGTACCCAAATGATATCTTGACATTTAAAAAGTGCCATTCACTGCCATAACAATACATTTTTTCTTGGGAAAGTGACACTTTTGCCTGTGAACAAGTACCAGAGTTTCTTTACAGGAAAAGCTGTATCATCTCCATTATGTATGCAAGACCAGGAGAGTAATTACCATTATGTACCCTGGAAAGCTGATGCTTTCATTCAGTTTTATTTATGTTACAATTTTAAAGTTAAGTCAATAGTTTTCATAACCTAGATTCATGATATCAGAAACTTTAAGAAAATGACCTCTATATTTCAAAGTCCCAACATATACTCCACTGAGAAAATGACAATGGTCTTATGCTATACATTCCAAGGGAGAAAGATGGCTGAGAGGGCTGTGATGGATTTACAAAACTAACAAAATATTTACAAAATACCTCTTTGAATCACAACACTCTCCTAGTGTTTCATGGTATTTTTTTCTGATATGCAGATTCACTCTCAGCAAATTCTTATCTACAGTTTTCATACTCCTTACTTTGAGCTTTTTTCTCCATTTTGTGCAAACCTGATCTTTACATGTACTTAAGACAAACAACCCAGCTAGAAAACTGATTTCAGCAAGGAAGGAGGAGCAGCTGGCATTTCTATTACATCTGACAAAATGCATGTTGACAGTAAAGAACATAATCATTGTTGGTCAGAACAACACTAGTGGATGCTAGCAAATTTCTCACCCTGCCTCCAAATGAAAACTCCAAATTTACACCACAAAGCTCTCTTGTAACTATCACAGAACTAAAGAAAGTGCAAAACTGGATCAGAATTATGAACCACAAGGCACAAGGTTATTCAAATCTGTTGCATTTCTCCTACAGTTTATGATACTAATTCCCCTCCTTATGTTCATACTGGTTTCTATACTAACATCATGCCAAAAACCTACATGACAAAATATATTCTTCATTCATGAATTAAGACCCTTAAAATTGAGTAATTGGTTATGATTATTTTAAAATATATTTTTCTTTCATTTATGACTTGTCTCTCATCTAATTTGGCTGTATATGAAAATTTTACCTTTAAATTGTTATACTTTCATGAACAAAATAAGGTAAAACAACAAAGTAATTCTGAAACCCAAGACATTTCACCCTAAGGAATCTTTCATGATACAATAAGAATTTAAAACTAAATTACAGAATCACACTAGGTAAGTTTTTGTTTTTAGTTTTTCTTATGAGAGCCATATGAGAATAAACAAAGTACATTCATTCCTTTTTCCACCAATGTGGAAATAATTCTCTTGTTTACATGTTATAACAGAAAGGAGTAATTTGTTCCATTGATTCCCATTTAAGTTACAGCTAAAATGTATCTTTTAAGTATTTTACATGTTTTGCTACTTTTGGCCATTCATCTAAAACATAAATCATCTCTGTGAAATTTTAAAATTGTAACCTTTAGGTCTCATAACAAGGTTATAAAATATCAAGCTTTCAAATACCAAATGCTTCCCTAGTTTTGGTTTGGTTGTGGGTTTTGTGCGTTTTTTGTTTGTTGCTGTTTTGGGTTTTTAAAATTTTTTAGGGGTTTTTTGGGGTGTTTTGTTTGTTTGAGGTTTTTTGTTTGTTTTTGTGGGGTTTTATTTTTGTTTGGTTTCTGTTTGTTTGATTTTTTGGTTTTTTTTCTTGTTTTTTCTGGGGCGGTTGGGTTTTTGTTGTTCTTTTTTGTTTGTTTTGGTTTTGGCGTTGTTCAATTGTTTTTAATCCTAACGAAAATGCAAAACATTTTGAAATTTTGAATTGCAATCTAGCCTTTGTGGCCAGTCTTTCCAGACCGAGTCCAACTGTTTTTTCAATGGACAGTCAGTAACCTTACCTCCTCGGTGAAGCTAAAACAGGTTTGCCCTTTTCACTGGCAAAGCTCTTACTATGATGTGAATGAAGTACTTATCTTAAACCACTGTTAGTACCTTTTTGGCACTTTATGCTCACTGTCATAGCACCACATCGAAGAATCGATTGAGCTATTACTAATTGATGTATCATTCAAATATGTCATTCAGACTGTGTAAAATACTGAAACCAAATATGTGAATCCCTTAGCATGAAATTTAGATTTCTAAATCTGTTTCTCCAAACTACATCTCCAAACTTTGAGTTAAATGTCCATGATTTTTAACAAAGAAGATAAGCAGGAGAAGAAAAATTAACAAACATTATTAAAAAATTGAATTAAGAACGACAAATAAAATAGAGCCCAAAACTACATGAGATGATGTATTCAAAACCAAGATCAAACAGATAAGTTGCTTCATAATTATCACTTATTAACAGTTTGTGGATAGAGTGTGAAGGAGAGAATCTGGCAAAATACCAGTCAAGACTAATGGTGCTTAATTTCCTCCACAAGCAGCTCAGATGCATTACAATATGCAGACTGCAACAGAATATAGGTAGAGGTATTTTTTTAAATTATTGCACAACTTAATTCACTCAGTAGTTCTAAGCAGCAATCCAGCTCAGACACAGTACTTGCCTGTAAGTCCCTGCTGATGTGATCTCGAAGGTGTCAGTGTGGCAATCAATGGCCAGCAGCAGTTTTTGCCTCTGTACAGAAATGCAGGGCTGAATTCAACCCTGTAAAGCTGAAGCTTCACCTGCCCATGGATCTCAAGGTCCCTGGCTCCAAGCCACACTCGCCAATTAAAAAAATCTGTCTTTTCTTAACTAAGGAGTTAATACCAGTGGGACAACTGGGGCTAAATAAATCATTTGCCTTGCCTTGGAAAGGGGCTGCAGAAATATTGGGATACTTCCACTGACACCTTCTCACCTGGGCAGCATCTATCACATGGATATTGCACTGTCAACTGTCTTATTGTAGGAATGACTGAACAAATGAGTACTGACACCCTGACCACACAATTATTCTCTTCTGCTACTTTACAAGTAAACTGGTTCAGATTGTCAGCTAACTTTGTACGAACTACTCAGTCATTTGATGATGGAGAAATAAATCTCCATGCTTTGCTCTTGTTTTAGAAAGAGGCCCTGCTCATGAAAGCACTTACAGAGAAGTTTTGTTTTCAGCTGAGCTTTCTCAATAACCTCAGAAAGGTGGTACACAGGTTACTGCTGCCATTTCTTACCCACCTCAGTAAGTCACCCTGCAATCCAAGCCCCATGAAGTGTTCGTCCATTCACTTGAATATTGCTACTCCAGTTATAACTAATTGTGTTATATGGCTTACTGTGTCTGAAGTCCCTTCAGTGGGACTACTGGAAGAAAGGAAATGTTAGCCTTAAATTTATTTATTATTGAATATACATATGGTTTTCATACAGAATCTGGCCATTGGGAGGATTGACAAGGCAGAAGAGCCAGCACCAATCCCAGGATCTGTGCATGAGATGGGAAGAAGACAATTACAGCTGTGCAAAGTGGCTTTTTAAAATGCTGCTTATTAATAAATATGTCACTGAGTAGTACTTGACAACATTTAATGAAATGAATGCATAAGTCTTTTACTAGAGGAAACATGTTAAAGTGAGAAACCAAGTGAAGAACACTGAGTCTTGATAACTAAATGATGTTCTGTATCACAGTACTTCCCTAAGACTGGATAACAACAGCACAGGCCAGGAAAGCTGACCAGGCTTTAGGAGGGCTGCATTAGAATCAGCATGAGGGAAGAGAAGGAGGGATGTTTTAGTCAAAGCAAAACATAATGACTGAACTTCTACATAAAAGCCATTATTTGATAAGCTTTCTTTATACAAATCTGATACATCTATTTCAAGATATATAAAATGAAAATTGCAAAATAAAGCTCACTGATATTTACTTATTCAGACTTTTTTCTGGAGATCTGTGTGCATGACTATGAACATACTCTCATGCTACTTCATGTGTTTGTCTAAAAAAAGAGATGTTATTTAACAATATGGTCTTTGGCAGAAGTTAGCCATAAAGCCACACATTTTGCATACCAAGTATCCATAGTAACTAACTGTACATTAACTGAGCTTAGGTATTATCAATTTCAAAATTATTCACAAATAAAAATGGTACATATTCAAATCAATAAAAATCTGAGCCTGTACATTGCCTTAATTTCAAAAAGCAAATAATTTTCAAGAAATCATTCATCCTCCAAAAGCGGCTTTTGTCTTTACTTTTGGAATCCCGGAAAGCAGATTATAAATCTGTCAAATTCATTTAAAATCAGCTAAAGTCTTTCATTCTTATTGTTGCTATTTTTTAACTCCATGAGCCAGCCATGAACTAGGTAGTAAAAATTCATACACGAATACTAAAATTGTGACAATTGCTGAGTCTGCAGACATGTAGGCTGACTTAAAAATTAAAGTTTTTAGCTTACTGTAGTTTATTACATTACATTGCAACATAGATGCTAAATGTAAATCACAATCCCAAAGACAAGATGGAAGAAGTCCTGCCCCAATACAGTAGCAATTAATGTAACAATGAATGTTGGAAAATATTGATTCTTTATTTTTTACCCCATGCAGAAATTTTAACCCAGGCCCTGATGAGAATTATTATTTTGAGAGTAAAATTTTCTTTTCTTCTCCTGGTATCATTTCCTTATTGGAATAACAATTTTTTTTATTTTTCTTGCCTCAAATTTGGGAAGTAAAATAATGGAGCATTTCATCAGGAGGAAGAAAAAGAAAAAAGTAGGGCTTTTGGATATCCTTTTCTCATTGTAGCTTCTCACAAAGCTTCTTTCCTGCTTCTGACTTTGGCAATTCAGTTTTGTGACCACAGGTTGAAACCAGAGTTCAGAAGGCCTGAAATACTACTTTTTGTCTATATATGTGTAGCTCTACATTTCTATTTGCTCAAGGACATCAAACAATGTGTAGAAATTAATTAGTTAAGCATTACAACAGCCTTGCGAGGAATGGAAATGCAGAACTGAATCATAAAGATGTTCAATGTAACACCAAGGACACAAAGTACCTCAGCAGCAGTTTGGCATACAAAGGAATTTTGTTTAAGCCTTTGACTGTATCCAAAAGGTTTACAGTTAGAAAAAAAAACCAAAAAAAGCAACCCTTAATGTTATTTGGAAAATAAAAGAAGCATAAAATTCACAACTGAAATAGGATTCCTGGCTTTACACTTCCCTATGGCACATATTCATGGTGCAGTGCTGCAGTACAGCTGCAGGCACAGCGTTGTTCATGTTATGCCAGTTAAGAGGCCATGTATTATTTCATGTGTTCCATCCTGGCTGCATGATGCTGTGAAATTAGACAGTAGCTCCAATGCACTTCTCTGGTACATTTTTAGCCTGCACTTGCCTTTCTCCCTTTATGCAGATCACTGCATGACAATTACCTGCCATTACATGGCAAACTTATCATGCAGAAACCACAAAAGTGGACAACACAAAGAGGAGGGAAAGAACCCTCCTCAGCAACTAAAACATATAAAGCAGCAGAGTGCTTTTAAAAGCTCAGCCACAAACCAGGAAGGGAGACTCCTTACGTACTGGGGGCAAGAGCAACCAAGCAGCTACAGGAAAGACAAGAGACGTTCCAGAGGAGGGCCACAAAAATGATGAGGGGTCTGAAGAAACTGCAGGAGCTGGGCCTGTTTAGTCTAATGAAGAAAAGCCTGAGAGTGGATCTCATTAATGCATATAAATATCTCGAAGGCGGGTGCCAAGGGGATGGTGCCAGACTCTGTCTTCAGTGGTGCCCAGTGAGAGGATGAAGAGCGATGTTAACCAAAAGAAAAGAAGTTTCACCTCAACATGAGGAAGAACTTCTTTACACTGAGGGTGGCAGAGCACTTAAACTGTTCAGGGAGGCTGTGTAATCTCTCTCTGTTGATATTCAAAACCCACCCAGATGTGTTCCTGCACAACCTGCTCTTGGTGACCCTACCTTGGCAGGGAGGTTGGATTGAAGATCTTCAGAGCTCCCTTCCAGCCTTAAGTGTTCTGTGGTTCTCTGATATGCCAGAGCACAGACAGGCTGCACACACCTTGTCCCCTTGCAGCGGGGCCTTCTCCATCGCTGCAGCCTGCCTGGGTGAGATGATGCTGCCTGTCAACACCCACAGCACTGAGAGAGGGAGCAGCTGTGGTGGGGAAAGCTCTCCTGGGCCCCAACAGGCAGGGAGAGCAAGTGGCAGCAGTGGGGGACTGCCATGTCTACACCCTCAAATGTGCAAGATTGTTCCAGGCCAGGCAGGCACCTAGAAAATACACCCAGCACTAAAGTTGTCAGGCTCCAAATTCAGTACTAAACCCAACACAGCTGGTATGCTTTTTTGTGTGCCCTGTTAGCATTCACACTCTCCCAACACTTCTGGCTTGGGATCTCAGAAGGTCTGAGTCGGCTCCTCTCTCCTAGTGAGCTGAGAAAGACACTTGCCCCCAGAGAGGGGGTTTCCCAGGAAGGGAAGCATGTCCAAGACAGTCACCAGGAAGCACGAAGACTGTCAGAGCACAAACATGGTGAAACTTCTTGCCAGTGCCCAGCAGGCACCAGCAGGCTCTGGTCTCTCCCTGCCCTGATCCCCCTGCGCTGATTGTGCACAGTGACAATTACAAGTTGCTTTCTTCAGTGAACCGGTCACGGCAAAATACTGCTATGAAAAAGATTACAGTAATTAAGACATAATCAAAACAGAAATGTAACTATTCCAGCCTAACAGCAGACACTTTCTCTTCCTTCTCCCCATCCTCCATGATGGAGGAAGACTCCAAACAAAAACTGCAGAAAGCAGCTTTAGTAGAAAACTAGTGAGTAAACACATGCCTTCAAAACAGGTGTGACAAGCAAACCAGATTCTGGAAGAATTTAAATTATTTTCTCTCAATAAAAGAAGAAAATGTGAAAATATCTAGAAGGCTGTCTTCCCCCTTCCCCTTCTTCCATGAGGAAATAGCCCTCAATAGTCAAACTTTTGCTGTGACACAAGGAAAACTATTCATCATCAATGGTGTATTTTCCAAAATTATACTCTTGTCTGCATATTGAAAGCATGTGCAGTTTCTGGCTCCCATACAAGTTATCTATAATGAATTTTAGTGGGGGGGAAAAAGTGTTTTTTTTTTCCTGAGAGAACCAAAACACATATAAATGGCATATATAAATATATGTAGGAAAATAATGCATGTGGGAAAATAATGTATGTATCTAGGAAAACATCCACTGCTATTCATTTTCAGTGGACAAATACTATAAGCTGTTTTTCTTGGAGTCATTGAAAGTGCACAATGAAATCTGTGTTATTTTCCATTTTAGGAGGAACAGGTTGGGATGAATGGCAACTTATTTCCTTTCACAGAAGGCCCCAGCTAGAGAGTCTTAATTCAAATCCATATGGAACTTTTTCTCGAAACTGTGAGAAAAATTTTGGTATCAGATCATACATCCATTTGCTCAATTTCACATCGTATCTCAAAAATAATTTAGACAAATTTCTGGTTCTCTGAAGCCTTCATATATGCTTTTACAGGTATACATACTGCATATACCCTACTGTGAATAATGTCAAAAGTACAAGGCTTTTTCAGGAAAATAAGGCAATTCTTGTCATACAAATCACAGACTTACTGGAAATACCACTTTTCCCTTCTAGGATCAGTCAATAAGCCTCAATAACAATACTAAGTAAAAGAAAAACACAATTTCTTGCATGATTCATTCTGCTTTCAAGAACTCTTCAGTTTTCCTGCAAGAGAGTTGAAAGTAGCTCTCTAGATGCCATGAATATAGGAGGGCAAAAGCATTTAGATTAGCAGACCAGACACTTCGTTCTCAAGCAAAGAATAGTGGTTTGTGTCAGATATAGCACAGGGTACCTGAACTATGTTTTGCCCAGAAAATATCTCTTCTGGAGATTATAACCAAAAGCAGCTGTGGCTCAGACAAATCAGAGGAGAATATCTTTCACAGGAACACTAAGGATAATCTGCAAAATAAATTCAACTGATGGTTTGTCAGTAAATGCCATCTTGCAAAATCTCAGTATTTTAAAGAAATGTCAATCTCATACATTTCATGAACATTTAACTGGAGCAATAACCTTTATGAGATTTGGGGAGTTTTCTGAATTATTTTCCAGAAATTTCCTATCTGTTAGATTTTTTTTTGAATGAAGTCTCATTCTAAATAGGCATGAGTCAGGCACTTGGAGCTCAACCAGTCACATCACTACAAAGCACACCCAACATCACAAATAAAGACATATTCTTAAACTACAGTAAATGTTTCTAATAGTGTTGCTAGATAGTCTACATATCATACTATTGAGCAAATAATTTGATTTCTCAAGTCAACAAACAACTAGAAGATGCCTGTGCTGATGTGACTATGCTTGTAGCAATTAGGACCAAACCATCCAACTTCTGAGACCCAAGAGGTGCTTGCAATACTGGACCAGTTCCTCAGCTGTGCATATCAGCACAGTTCGAGCAGATTTCACAAGGTACTGATACAATTTTTAATAGTGAAGGATGCATCAGACAGTGACAAAAATGAAATATAATTAGGGAGGAAGTGGGTTGCTTTCTTTGTAATGCTAAACATTCTACCTAGGCCAAACTCATTTGCCGAATTTTTTTTGTCTGAGATTCACTCTCGTTTCTTTTTAACAGGAATCTCTGTTAACAATAGAATGAATTAAACATTATCACAAGAAAGAAAATGGCAGTCAGTACATTAATTGGTACTGACAGCAGTATCATTGATAGTGCTCTTTTTTGCTATACAGCAGTATACTTGTCAAAATGTGGATTCTCTGCTCTAAGAATATGAACACATAAAACCAACTAACTCTTATACGGAAACATCAGCAAATTGATCAAATAAAAATGTAGAAGATTTATCACAGAAGTCCTTGACCTCCAAGACAGCTTTTCAAGCCAGTGAACTTTCCTTCTTGAAGCAGAACAATTTTCTTATGCTTATCTCAGACTGTGTGGGTGGATGAATGAAATCAAGCATCTGTGAATCTCTCACAAAGATACCATGTCTCTGTTCTCAGGCTCTAACAGCATCTCTTGGTTTTTTAAACCAACATGCCTGATGAATGATACAATTTTCACTATCATTATACATATTCAAAAGAATGTGCATAATTATTGTCTAAAAATATGCCAGATACAATCTCTGTCTAGGTTTTTGAACTGTCTAGCTGGAGTCCTACTTTGGCAGCACTCATTGTAGGATCTGAGCACTTCCCGACTATCAGTCTGTACTCTGTATTCTGGAAGCCTGTCTTGTCCCAAAAGCTCCCCCAACAACACATTTCTGTTTATTGTCTGATTCCGAAAATCTCCTTCTTCTGAAAATAACTCTATGGCTATGAAGAAGTTCACTGATAGCCAAGAAAACACTGTCCCTGTGTCAATAACACGGTCAATAACTAGACCAAAAAAAAGAATCCTAAGTGATCATTCTGGGTCATGTCTTGCCCTTCCTTACAAAATGTGCCAAAATCATATCTATATGGAGACATTTAGTAGGGAATGACAACACTTAAGAGACTTCCAAGAAAAGCCCACGTTAGTTACTGAATACAAAGATGTCAGCATCTAACCCTGTTTACTTCAGTAAACACAGCAAACTCAAAGGCAATAGAGGATTCAGAGGCCACACTGTACCCAAGCAGAGAGTATTCAATTCCCGTGCCAGAACAACCATTCTAGCTGGTGAGCTGCCATGCACCTGCACTGAAACAGAATCTAAAACCAGCAGCAGCCTCCAGTGGCACACACACATCCCTGAACAAAATTCATTTTCTGAAATATCCTAGACAATTCTGTGACCTTGCATTGACTCTGTCAGATAAATAAGCCTCAGCTAGCTTATGAGCAACTTTAGACTTCATAACGAAAAAAAATAAATCTAAGTATTTAAAAGAAGAGATTTGAAGGTATGGTCAGACAATCAGAAACTGCACAGTGACTTAAACTAGCATTAAATTAGCTACAGTTTACTTGTTATGAAAGAGAGACATGCAACCATCAGTTACTGCATCTCAGCTCAAGGGTGCTAACTTCTTAAGACATGCTACCTTAATAATTTACAATCATCTTCTCACAATGCTAATTTACATGGCATTGCTTCAGCAAATAGATTACACAGGTTGCAAATGACCTGCAAGGATATTATTGTATTAGTTAAAATTGTAACAATGCAAATTTGGACAGTCCCTTGGCTATACACTCAGTCAAAAATCATTATTCTGGTGATGCCAAATGTAGAATACATAATACACAAATAGGGTTTTCAGAAACTATGGCACATCACTAAAAACACAGCAGCTACTCCCTTCCTGGATTTTTTTTACAGTGTCACATATGAAGATAAGACAAAATGTAGCAAATATAGGAAGAAAGTGATAAAGACAGTGACTGAGAAAAAAGGTGTTATTTGCTTGCAATGCTCACTAATGTTTGCAGTAAAATAACTGAGAACATGAGCACCAATTTTCCAGCCTTTGACTTGCAATATACTTCCTCTGTGGCTTTGGTCAAATCACTTACCCTCTCTGTGACCCAGAGTTCTGCATTTAATAGAAATTGTTTGATCCAACTCTACAGCTCTGTGTCCTTGTTTTCTTTGTTTTCTCCCTGTCCGGTGAGGCTTACAATACCATTTCATAAGAATGTGATGCAACAATAATAAAAAAGCTCAGGCCCTTTTTTCTTGTTTCCTACAACTTGCCCTAATGTCACACCCTGTTTTTTTCAGTGAACAAGCCCAGAGCCAAGCGACAGCCAAACCCCTTGGAACATAAAATCTGACATAAACCCAAATAAGGTGAACACTACTGTTTCAAATATATCTGAACTCTTAACTAGAATTAACTGACTTTGATTAGACTGTCTCATATTGTTGACAGACAGATGCCAATTTCTCAAACACTGTTACGTAAAAATATGCTTCTACATGAAAAAGATATCCAGAGGTCTTTCTTCAATTATATTGGATAATTCTAGCTTCTATTTTTTTATTTGTAAAAACCATGATATTCTGTAATGTTGCTTAACCAACTGTTATTTCCAATTATTCCAGGGAAGAAAACAGCAAGTTTTTTTAAATGTAGCTTTACAAGGTAGCAGCATATTGACTGACACATAAAATTACTAAAGTTATGGTTATTATAAATGAAGAACTTCTCAGTGAAAGATTGTTTTAACTCAATTATATTTTCATCCAAGAGAAAGAGAAAAAGAAAAAGCATAAATAACAAATACTAGATGCTTAAAGAAACACTCAGTGGCTCATGGGAAAAAAAAGTTTTCTCAAAAGAGGCTCTGAATACTTGTAGTTTTACTTGCTCAAAACCAATGGAATTGAGGAAATCTCTTGCCCTTAATAACATCACAGAAATGTAATCATGAAACATTGTCATCACTGAGCAAACAGATCTAAATTTTTTTTTAACTGTGTGTGGTAATGAGTGGGTAAGAAGCAATGAATATTCTTTCAAGAAATTGCTTACAAATGTGTCTCAAATTTCCCCCAACAAAATTATTTCATTTATTGAAAAGTAAATTCTCTCTTTAAAGATCATTTTGTCCTTGGTCTTTAAGGCCAGAAGAAGTTAGCAAGAAGATAGCAACATTGGCTGTTATAGGCAGATGCCCAGTACTGTCATGACTAACATAATTCTGTTCTTAGCAGCTGTCCTATAACACTCAAAACAATCATGTGTTGGCATTAAAAGGGCAAACATTATCCTTGGTCCTGCACAGGCTGAACGGAGTCACCAAAAGACGTTAGTTTGTTCATCAGCACAGAACAAGGTAAAACCTATTGGATGTCCTGCAAAATGTGATGCAGAAAAACAACACTATTTCTCCAAGAGTGGAGAAACAGATTCCCCATGTCCAGCACGTTAGCACAAGTTATCAGCTACAAGCACCTGACACAGAGCTCATGATATTCAATGGAAAAACTCTCCCCAGCTTCAAAGTGTTTTCATTCAGTGTTTTTCTATACAAAACTGAGAGCAGATGATTTGCAGAAAATTAAGAAATAGAATATATTTTCCCAATATTATTTAGTTGGTCCTTTGGCATAATAACATCTGCCCTATAGAAAAGGAATTTTTTCCCTTCCATTCCTAAGGAATTTTCCCCCAACTTTTATTTATAATTATTATATTTAAATAGAAACCCCTTTCACAAAAAAACAGAGTATAATCTGTGCAATATTTGCTCCGGTAATAAAGAGCATTTCCACTACTGCTCGTAGAACATTAATACACATACCAAAAAATCACTGGGAAAAAGAATTCTGGATTAAAATATTTTTCAGCAATACTCTACAGCAGTATTAAAATTTCCTGTAGAACTAAGCAAAAAAAGTATTCTGTTGTCCACGTATTCATCATTACTATCCTTGTTGCAAACTGTTTTGTGCTAGTCCAGTACGTCATTTAAAAGCATCTACCCAAAAAAGCAATTGCAGAATGATCACAAGTGTTTCCAAGATAACTGTCTATGCTTTGACAGGAATGATATAAAACCTATATAAGCACCTGTAGTGCCTAATCCTTTATAATCAGAAATCAAGACTAGTCACAGCGAACCCCTCTGATCTCTGAGGACCAGCTGGAATGCAAATATCTATACTCATAATGCAACAAGCCCATCCCTGCCTTCACTTTCTACTCACCACACTATCAGCTACTGAAACAGCATAACCATGTATCATGCCTTTGCTCTCCACAGAAGTTTCAAGCAGTGTGCCAGGTGGTGCTACCTGTTCTGCATTACAGAAAAACACTAGTTTCAGGAATGTTAATGACTGATGAAGTTCAAACTTACCTTCCCATAGCACAGTGTTAATTCCAAATATTAGACACCTTTTAATTGAATGGACATGACAAGGTAGCCACCAAGGAAAGACCAGAAAACTCAATCAATAAAGTTTAAAATTTGCAAACTGGAGATGAAATGAATGATACTGCCAAGTATCATCTTCTGAATGATACTGCCAAGTTTTCTTTGTCTTTCACTATTTACTTGCCATCTGAATTTTAACTGATCAACTATTGTGCTAGGACTTCCCAGCCTCATCCCTGTACTAGGAATAACCCTTCCAGCAAGTAAACTGTCTTTCACCATTCACCTCAGCTAAGTGGCTGTAGCACAAAATGCCCTTGCTATTCCTGCTCTTCCTCAGGACACACATTTATGACCATGTCCTCCTGTGAAGAACAGATACACAAAGATTAAACTGCATTTTTGGTGGTGTGGATATAGTGAGAGATATAACGTGAGGGATAGGCATTCAGTTGTGGCATCACCTTGACAGGAAATTCTACGTGCTGCAGGCAGTTCAAATGAAGAATGTACTTATTTATTGAATGGTTATTAAATCAATCTATCTGATAAAAGCACCTGTTCTGGAAAAAAATATGTCTGTGTTCCATTAAAGTCTGTCAGAAAAATATAGGATGTTAACTGGATGACTTACACAGGCAAATGTGTATTCTGAAGCATTAGGCACTGACATTTAACTGTATGGTACTTTTCCTGGTGTTCTGGTTGCCTGAAAATGTCCCCCAGTGGTTCAGAGTTCAAAGATACAGAACTGCCAATTGGCTACATCCTTATTAAGGAAATCAGATCTCACGCACCAGGGGGCACAGAGCCTGATGCTCCATTAACCTGTGCAGTAACTGCTGTGCCCTGGTTAACCCTGGCCAGCAATGAAGCACCCACCCAGTGCTTGCTCCCCACCACTGCCTCAGTGGGATGAGGAAGAGAATAGGAAGACAAAAAACAAGAAAAGTTGTTTGTTGAGATAGAGTTGGTTTAATCACCCCTACTCCACACCAGGAGTTTCTTTTGTTGAAAAATATGTTATACAGCATGGAATATCCCTTTGGCTGATTTGGGTCAGATGTCCCCTCCCCAGTCTACTCACTAGAAGGGGGCAGAGTGTGAAAAAGAGATAGCCTTGGGGCTGTTCCAGTGCTGTTCAGGAACAGCCAAAACATGGGTGTATTTCCTACTCTGTTTTAGTCACAATTTCAAGTCACAGTGCCACAGGGGCTGCCATGAAGGAAGTTAACTCCACCTCAGCCAAACCAAGTACAGTCCAGCACATCTGCAACTATTCTGTGTGCTGACAAGCTAAGAAAAATCTGTCCTCTATGCTCTCTAGTGCTCACTGCTCTTCTCTTGCCCAGTTACATTCAGTAAAACATATCACAGCTAAATTCTACAAACCTGACATCTCTGTTGCTTTCCCATGTCACTCCTGACTGCTCTGTAAAGCAAGGACACAACCATTGTTATTTCCCCTTCCCCTATAGGATGCAGCTCACACCTAGACGGCTATAGATGATACACTAACAGTATATTATTCAAATGATGCTTTTACATTTTTGCACCACTGGTTCCTATCTTTCCACCTGGCAGAATGAAAACATGTCCTCAATTTTCAAAATTTAGAGCAAAACTTCCTTTCAGATTTTTCTTGTTTTGTTATATTTTTCTGTCATTGTCCTCAACCATCAGGAACCATGTGACCATTCCTTACTTCAATTGCCTCATTGACACATTTCTTTCTCAAAGCTTTCAATGATGATCTAGTTTTTCTTATCTATTAGAACTTTTAATCTGTTTATTATGCTTAAATTTAAGGTCTCCAATTAATTTTATTAGGAAATAGGAGGTGAATCTGGCTGACTCTCATTCATTCAGCAAGCAAATATGACATTCTGCTGAGCTGTGAAAGCTTCAGATTTCAGGTCCTTCATTCTGTCCATAAGAGGCCAAAAACTCACATGATAACATTTTCCAGTTAACATTTCACGCATTAGAAAGCACCAAAATTAACAGAAGTCCAGCTGGTGATCTATGCCAAGCTGCAGTACATACAGCATGCTTGAAATCCAACATCTTCCAATATTTCTGTCTCACATTTAGTTGGCACTGCGTGAAGATCTGGGCTGCTCAAGGCACGTGCAGCACAGCAAGACTAACATCTGGGGTATACACGTACATCAGAGTTTAGAGATGGGATTCCAAGTGCAGGTTGAAACAATTAAAAGTCATTGTGCTAAGAAATTCTAGGCACATGAAGAACAGAAAGTTTGAAGCAATTAGTCACAATCTTTTTTGCCAAAAATCTCAGTCTTTGGGGAAGAGACGCAGAAGGATCTACTGAGTGGATAACCAAGTTAGCAGAGGCAGTTCTGGAAAAGTTTTGAGTAACATGGATGAATTCCCACGTATTTGCACTCTTAAATCCAGAGCATGTACTTTTCCAAAAGATAATATTTTATTTCAGACTTAAATCATTGGCCTTAACAAAAGAATTGCAATTGAAGTGTTGCAGTCTGTGTTTCATAAAAAGAAAGACTGGATTATCACACTAAGTATTACGATTTTCAGAATGAGGAAAAAAACACCTTAACCTCTTTTCTGTCTTTGATTATTGCCTCAAAATTAAATTTGTATATTTCAGTTTAAATCTTTCAGTGTGCTCCTTCATATCACATCTAGTACAATTCTAGCCACTCTGCCGCAATCTCTGCTCATCAGATATCTGTGCTTTCTAACAAGCACTGCTTCGAAAGTCTGTCTGGGTTAAACTGTTATACATTCATCAAAGCTCCTTTCTTTATTTTCTTTACCTTTGTCACATACAATGTCTCAAGTAACCAATATTAAAAAGTGCACATTTGACATAAAAATATACGTCCCTTCCACTTAGAAAGATAAATATAACATAAGAGGTTTGTATGATAAAAGTATCTTTCATAAGAGTGATTGATGTCAGAGGAAATAACAGGCAAACTTTTGATCTTTTTTCCAATTATATCAGATGGTCTTACAAAAGCCTACCTCAGTCTATAAGCCTCAATTCTTTCTTTTGACATTCATGGCTGCAACACAGTTCCTGAGCCCAGGATCCCTCATAGCACTTGTCCTAGTTTTGGCCAGGACCTTAAGGTTATTCGATACCACCTCACATCATTGCCAGGAGTGGGGGGAAGGGACTCTTTCTGGCTTCCAAGAAGAAAGGCGTTTCTTCCAGTGGGAAAAGTCATGGTGGGAAAAAAGATCTGGTATTGTTTTATTTTACATGTAAATTGTTTCTTTGTCTTATATCTTTTGTCATTAATATGGTTGCTTTTTTTTTTTAAATCTCATTGCTGTTTCCAGTAAATTGTTCTTATCTCAACCCATGATCTTTGCCTTTTTTACTTTCAGTTGGAGGGGGAGGGGTAGCAAGCACTGGTGTGATTTTAATGGGAGCGCTAAATTGGAGAATACCACTCCTAAATCATGACAGCACTGTATGGAAATCACAGCTCAATGCCACAGTGACAGTTTTGTTATCTCCCACTGATACTGATATATACAACTTACACTGAGTTGTAGAAATAATGTGAGCTAAATTCTCTGTCTTGCTTAGGACATACACCGAGCTTCTATTCACTTGACTATGATCTGTGCAATAGTATTACAGACTGGAAAGGCACCTCACATTTTGAATGTATTTCTAGACATTTTACGTAAGTATTTATCAACTTACATAATCACAGATCAAACTTACTTTCAAAAGAGTTCTGCCTTTCTGAGACGTAATTTAGTTTTCTGATTTGCTAACTTCCATCCAAAAGTACTTTAAAGTTCACTACGCAAGGTATTTCACACGTCCATTGATCTGCACTGTAACTTGTCAAATGAGAATGTTTTGAGCCCCACATCAACTAATGTCGCAGAAGCTCCTTATCACGAAGAACTATCATAAACACTGCACATCTGGCCTGGCGAGGTGGACACACTGTTCTCAAGGGGAAGAAAGCATTACCCTAATTCTTGTTTTCTCCTTCCATCCCTCTGTCTCTCTGTTATATTCTTATCTGCAGACATTTAATGGGTTATAACACAACCCTTCTCCTCTTCCTCACAAAAAGCAATATGAGCCAAATTATGCCTTTAAGAAGCTCTGCCCTCACACTCTGCCACTTAGTCTTTTTCTCAAAATGATTTTCATTTTATATATATAGTTAATGTCTATGTCTATTCATCTGATCTATTTGGACTTCCTTTCTTGGAAATACCTACTCAGGTACAGCAGTACTCCAAAACACAGTAAAAAGGAAGGCCATTTAGGAAGCCACTTTCAGTACTGTATTACTCTTTGCATTATTAATACAGAATTTATACTCCAAGATCCCAGTGAAATAGAATTGATGAGCCTAGTAACAAGGGTATTTAAAATGAGTACTTCTCATGAAGTGTATGATTTATAAAGTTGGGTAGCAATTGTGGAGATGCTGTAAACAGGAAAAAGCCAGCCAAGCTAGAAGGAATGTGCTAATTAAAGGATACAAATGAAATGCAAGTTAAAAGCAGCCAGATAAGGAGAAGGGAAAATCCTGTCCCCAAACAAGAAGGAAGGAAGGAAGGAAGGAAGGAGGGACAGTACCCCTTGCTAGATTTGCATATCATATCCCAGGGCCCAGCTGCAGCTAGCAGGGGAGGGAAACAGTGATCCTTCACATCTCTATTTAGTGCAGGTCCCCAGGCAGCTTTCCTATTGCAAAAGATCTAGGAAGGAAGTTGAAAAGAAGGACGGCAAAAGGAACAAAAGAGAAAGCGATGGAGTGGAGCTCAGAGCAGAAGCTGCTCCTAGGGAAGGGCGTTTTCTCAGCAGCTCACTCCACAGATACAATCCAAGGACAGGCAAAGTCATTCCAGTCAAAACTAAGGCATGATGACTAAGGGAAAGGGCAAGTTCAGAGGCCGAGTAGCAGCATCACCATATTCCTGATGTGTTTAAGTATTTAGGCAGTGCAATGTTTTTAAGTAAAGCTAATGCTTTTCATCAGAACAACTGATTACAGCATGGAGGAGGAAGAAAAAGACAAGTTTTGGCTATACAAGCTCTTCTTCAAGTGAGGTGCTAAGGTGTGGCACTTAAGTGCAGTGCCTGAGTAAGGACAGTGCCCTCAGCTCTGGGACTTGAGTGAGATGTCCTGAAAAAGACACAGATTTAAACCACAGATATACATGTGGGTATGGGAAAAAGGCTTTAGCAAAACTTCAGGTGCTTTCCATGAGCAACAGGTTCTGGGAAGATAGCCTTTAACCATTGTAATAGCCATAGATATAAGAAGAGGTGTATAATTTAATGGCATAGTCCAAAGTCTCCCAAAGTTCATGATGAACCTGCTGAATTAGGGAATTTTGTGTCAGGTCCTTAAATCAGATGTCATGAGGGAAGCCACAGATGAATCTATGAAGGAGAACTGATTGGCATTGCAGTTTATATCTGAAACAACTCTAATGATTTCCCTGGTTTTAAGCTGCAAATGTTCCTTGGCATTCAGCTAGGTGACTTTTCTCAAATCCAGTCTGCCAACAGTGGAAAATAAACCTAAGGAGGAAGCACTTAAAATAATTAATAATCATCATGGGCTGGGTTTAATTTAACAAGCATTATCTGTGGTCTTGGAATATTTCTCTGAGGTTTACTGGAAATTTATGAACCATGGGAAAAAAATACTAATAATGGAAGGACCAGGCAAAAGCAGAGTGTTTTAAAACTGCAGAAGCGTAGAGGAGTCATTTGGATTAATTTATTTTTAAAATCTATATCAGAGGTTTTTTTCTGATTTTGTCTAAACTCTGGAGCATAAACAAAGTAACAGAAAATATATATATTAAAAATAATAATTCTTTTGGTTTCTTAGAGCTCTGTAAAGATCTAAATTCTGACGGTCTAAAAGCCAGTTCTTCAGCCAAAGGAGAAAACAAATGAAACCACCATTCTTCCATTCCCCTCTGGTACCTATATTGTTAAATAGTCTCCAAATAACATAAAAGAGCAAATGTTCAGCTGTTGAGGATCAGAAGGGTTTTTTTTCAGAGTTTCAGTTTAATTAGCTTAAAGCTAAGAATATGTCCCATAAACTAATACCAAGTTCTTAGTCAATTCTTTTCATATTTTTGCCGTTAATTACTTCTGTTATGCCAGTGGGAAAACAAAGATATAGGCCCTAATCAGTGCGCCCAAGTGTTTGTTAATGAACTCTGAGGGGACCAAACAGCCATAATTGTCTTTCAGAACTGGAAACCTTCCTTGTAAAAAAGTTCTTTGTCTGCATATCACATCTTTATATTGGTTAATGTTGTTTTTATCACTTTATTGCTTTTGTTAATTTTTCATGTGAGAAATGTTTTGATTAGATAGAATATACCCTCAGAGATTCATCCTTATCTTTCAGAATAGCTATCTCTGCATTTACAGCAATAATACAATCTCCATAATCCTGAATATGTAGAATTTTCTCATTATTTTATCATAGTACCTTCACAAGCACTTATCATCCTCTAACACACAAAGCCAGCTCAGCAATTATAATGACTGTATTATTACTATTTAAGAGTGAGTTGTAATGTTTGTGGCTAAAACAGAAAATTGGACCAGAAAACCAAGCCCTAAATTTCAATGACAGAATGCATCATTGTGGCAACACTAAGAACATGCTTAGTGAACCTTTAGTATTCATCTGTGTCTTTGACTGCCAAGGTGTTTCTGGACCAAGATTCTGATTGAAATGTTTCCCAAGAATGCTCCAAGCAAGCAAGGAGGCAGATTCTTTCTAACAGTTGCCTAACACAGTCTACTCGAGGTTCTTTCATGGTACATTTACAACTCACACAGGTGCTGCTATGCGAGCCAAATTTATTTCAACAACTAATATTCAATTCAATCCAAATATAAGCCAAAGCAGCTGAACTGTGATATCGGCCAGCTGGCTGAGTGCAGGTGAGCTGGTACAGTCTGTATTGGGGTTTATGCTGTGACAGCTATGCTGCTGGAGATCACTTGGGCAAGTTTACAGGTGCAATGCATGTTTCAGCTAAGTGCTGAGACAGCTTTATATTATACATGTACAGGGTGGGTGAAGGGTGTTGACTCAGCCACCTCAGGTGACAGGAAGGGGCAGGCAGGACTCTCTCAAGGCAGGACTCTCCCCAACAGAATACAGATGTGATCAGGTAAAATGTTTATGTTTCTCTTTCCCCAAAGGACATACCTGCCTAGCATATATATATATATATACACATCTATATAAAAAAACCAGCCTGTAGCTGTTGACTGGATCCAAACACCTGTGCAGACCTGTCTGTCACATAAAAGCATTCTTTTGCTTGCATACTAGTTCCCAAATAACAAATTATGCTCATTTTTTGCCAGACTGGGCGTGAACGATTTGCAGTGCTTTGACTTTCCACCAACGCAGCCCTGTGCTAAGAATGCTTCAAACAACAACCATCACACTGAATTCAGTCCCATCTGTATCTTATGTGGTGTTTTTACAAAAACAATCATTATCTGTAAATTTACTGAGAAATGACGCAGAATAGACCTAGGTCAAAATGTGAAGTAGAGTAACTGAACTCTCACAGAGGAAATTAATTTCAGAGAAGATCCAAAATATTCCAGGAAGGGGCTAAACAGATTGTTTTCTCCCTGTTTAATTATAATGCCAAATTGTAATCACTAACCTGCTCCTCAGCATAAACTAGAAAATATATGGTTTACCATGTAGTTCTTAAGCTGTCAATTCATATTTAAACAAAAAGCAAATGAGCACATACATAAAAATCTGTTTTGATATCTTGAGATGAAATTGTGGCTCCATCTAATTCAGTGGAAAATTTGTCATTGACTTATGTACTCAATAATGTCAGCAGGCACTTTTTCACACAGAAGACTAAACTTTCAGAATAAGCATGAAGGGACTAGCTTTGAAACTAAATTCAGGATTTCTTATTACTTTTGTTCCTCTCCCTCCAAAAGAAAAGAGAAATCAATATGGGTTAATACAATGTTTATATTTCTGTCATCCTGTTTTAAATCTAAAGTGAAAGGGATTGTTTTAACATTGCAAATGCTTCTTTTTCTCCATAGAACTACAGATCAAGGTTTGACATATGAAAAGCATAACTCTATAGGGAAGCTGAAAAATATTTGAAGTATTTTTTCATCATCTTTGAACACATGGAGTTCATTGCATAGATTTATTACTATTAACTCATGATGTGTGTGCTCACACATTTATTTTTGTGTCCTGTTCTTTCTTATTGTATGTGTGTCAGCCACCTCCCTTTTCTCCACATCAAATCCCTCCTTAGCCAACATCTGCATCAGTCCAAAAGGTAGGGCAATGATGAGGGCAGCAGGAATCACTGTCTGCTAGGTGTAACTGGCTTTCACAGTCAATTATATCTTTTTGTGCTCGATAACATCCTTTGTTGAGAAGGGATGTTTCTCGGGAGTGGTCAGAGTAATAAGACCTTGAAAAGAGGCAGGCATGACCTTCTTTTGCCTGCATACAACATTCCCTGAATAAACCCTCAAAATTTCCCACCTGATCTAGGAAGAATGAAGACTGAATTGAGACTAATCCTGAAGAGCTCATTGAAAAACAAGTGAAAGTGACAGCAGTTCCTTTTCCTTTTCTCCTTCCTTTGGTTTTAGCTCTTTCTCTAAGTGTTTTTGTTGGGTTCTGGGGTTTTTTTGTCTTTTTTGTTTTTTGGGTTTTTTTTTTTTGTGCAAATGCAGGAGAATTCCTGCATTGCTTAATTAATACTAGACAATATGACAGAAACTGGGCAATATGACTAAAGAGAATTTTTGATCACATAAAGCAGGAGTATGATTCAATCAAAAGTAGTGGTACAATTTTATCTTTAAATAATCAATCCCAATATTAACATACACCCAAGTTTAAATTAAATAATGGAATAAATAATATATAAAACAGTAATGAAGAGCAGATTTGAGCTTCCAGCGACAACTGTGCACAACTATGGCCTTACATTTTAATTTTAATTCTCTATTTCAAAATTTCTTTTACTTTTAAAAAAATTAATTGATTTCATTTTAATGTCTATGAATGTATCCCCTGGAACCACTGGGATTATATTACTGGTAATTACCACTAATATATACAGTAAATAATACCTGTATGCACCTAAGCTTCCTTTTCCTAATGTCTACTTTCACCCAGCTTGTCTGCTGGTATAAAGCAAGGGCACAGCTCTACTGTTTCAGTAAAACAAGGTTGATTTATATCAGCTGGGGATTTAGCCTTTCTTGTCTCCATGAATTCAAACAGCATCTCATAGAGCTGTACAGATCTCTCATACAAGTATGTAACAGAAAATGTAGAAAGATCTAAGATGGCTGAACATTTCCTCGGAGTGCTGAGAGTTCCTTCCTGCTCATTTCACTTGTAAGACAGAAATAACTCTCTGATGACTTGACCTCTTCAAAAAGAAAAAGAAAAAAAAATCTGTACTGGTATCTGCTAATCAAGTCAAATTTCAGAGGCAAATTAGTTTTATTTACTGTCTTCTGAAACCTGAAAATTATTAATAATTCCTTGCCCAAAGGCCTGAGGACAACTTCTGAAACAAACACTCCCTATTTTAGCTCAGAAAATCACCTTACTCATTTGATTTACACATCACTGTCTAGTGAGGAACTAGTATGTGTTTCCTTATGTTACATCTATAAATTGTGCCACAATTTGTTAGGATATAAATCATCAGTCTTTATAGTGTTTCAGATGATGGTATGTCATGGTTCCAGGTCATCTGCATGACCACAAAAATAAGTATGTAAAAATTGTCAGTATTTAACAAACTTATATAAAGTCAATTTCCTGCTAAGAAAGATTAGCCATTGCATGGACATGTGGGTGTACAAAGTCCTGATGAGACAATGTCAATACTTCAGGCATGCTGTCAATTATTATTCAAACACCATCCCTGAAATGGATTTTCTTCTTGCAAAAGAACAACAGAGTGTTTCCAAAAATGAAACAAAGTGCACAGTGCTTTTTGTGGTTGGGTGGAAGGGAGAAAATACCAAATTATTTTGTGCATTAAGAAAAGAAACATTTATCATAAGAGGGTACTTTACAAGGTGGAGCAAATAGTGTCATCTTCAAACACTGACTTTTGCAGAGGCCTCAGATATGAAAGGTGGATATTTTTGCCTCTTGAAGAGTGATTTATAGGAAAAGCTGTGTTTGGCAGGCTGTTATAACATGTCATGGTGCTATTAAATGCAAGTCAGAAGTTCTTTATAATTCATTAGCATTCTTTCTTGATTGGAAACTACACAGCCACCTGCCCCCTGCTGTTATTCAAAAGCAGGAGACAAGGTAGTCATTCAGAAAGTACCAGACTGACAAGCATTTGGCAGAGATGAATACCAGCATACCAAAAGACAAGTACAAAACAAGAGCAATGAAACTGCACATGATTTACTGGTCAAACTACTGATGTAAACTGCTGGGACTTATGCAAACCTTGTTTCTGAATCAGATAACCAGTGACTCGTATCAGTATCAGGTGAATTCCTTGTTTCTGGGACACTGAGTTTTACAGCAATCATGTACAAGAAAAATTGTTGCCTCACCAGCAGTTACAACACTCATACAAATGACATAAATAAAAGAACTAACAGAGAAAAATCTTTAGCATTAAAAGGAAATCACTATCTAACGTAATGTAATTTGCACATTCAACAATTCTCATCAGTGGATGCAATGTTAACTTCCAAGGATTCACCTGCATTTCTCAGCTTTAATTCTATCCAAAAATACAAGCAGTCTGACTTCAATGCATCCAACTTGTGCCAAACATCCATTTCCAACACCAGAAACAAAACCAAAAAGAGTCCTTTGATACAAACACCTGCATAAAGTTGGTGAAGATTTAATCACTTATTTTTCCCTTTCTCAGTTCATGCTGTAGACAGGCTGGATGGAAGCATTTCCCCTTTTGATTTCTTTACTTCAAAAATTATATATCTAAACACTGAAATGGGGATTCTCTACAGTTTGTTACAATACTGATGTCTGTTTAGGAGTGGACATTTTTCATTGACAACACATTGCCAAAGACTATGACTGTGATCATTGACATGTCACATACCCAGGTCCAAAGAGAGGCTGTGATAATCAGATTAGACTATTTGCTATGCTGTGTTCTTTAGAAATATAAAAACATATGTATCCCCAAAAGTGTAGCTACTTTAGCTGTAATACAGTTCTCTTCAAGTAATTTTAAACTTTAAAGAGATACAAAACCACCATTTACTTCAGTACACTCAGTTACTAGTCCATAACAGAGACCCGTTTTCCCTGAGCTACTTACATACAACGTGAAGCTTAAAAAAGGTAGATTTGTTGATACAAATCCATTCATAACAGTGAGCAAAGTGAAGTATTGCAAAACTGTTTTCTAATGTAAATTTTGCCACATGTGGGGCAGGCCAGTTTTCTATGTGGAATTTGTACAAGCAGTCAAAAAAAGAGTGAAAAAGGATCATGCTCTGGAGTTCTTCCATTTTGAAAACCAGTAACTAAGTTCTCAAAATCCATACACATCCTTTTATGCCTTAAAATGATTATATACCAAGTCCACAGCAATAGCTTCGTTTTTTTCCGGAAAAGAAGAGCACAGGAAGAATACAATTTCTAGCTGTAACTTGAACTATGAATCACATCTATAATATCTATAAAGACTTTATGTGAAAATCATTTCCCCATTACTTGCATAACACTTATACTATACTTGTATGCATGTAACATATGAACACATACATTTAACAGATTAAGTTATTAATTACAATTTCAAAGTTTACAGTTGTTGCTTGTTGATCTCTATATAGAGGGTTGGTAAAAAAGAGACTGAAAAGAATCCTGCATGAGGAAAGGCAAAAGGAAATACTGGTGAATGGGACCTCCTGTTATTACAGAGGAGACCAGATAAGCTTTATAGCTAAGATTGCAATTTTCTAGCCTGCAAAAAGCCCAGCACTATCACTATGCACAATCCTTCACCTTGGACCTGTACACTATGTACAACTCTTTCAGTTTTCAAGGAACAATTTAATGCCCTTCATCTGGAGATTTAGACTGGACTGTAGGAAGCATTTTTCAACTGAGAGGGTGGTCGAATGCTGGAGCAGGCTTCCTGGAGAGGTGATGAGGCCCCTAGCCTGTCAGGGTTTAAGAGGCATTTGGACAATGCCCTTAAGTACAGGCTTTGACTTGGTCAGTCCTTGGTCAGGTGGGTGGACTAGATGGTCATTGCATTTCAACTGAAATTATCCTATATTCTATTCCTATCCTATCCTGTCCTATCCTATCCTATCCTATCCTATCCCATCCCATCCCATCCCATCCCATCCCATCCCATCCCATCCCATCCCATCCCTCCTCTAACGAGTAAGAAAGCAGGGGATCTATCTTAGATTCTAGCTCTTTTTAAAATTAAATTGTGCTAAAATTTTAGGGGGACACAGCTGAGGAAATTCTGCCAATATCACACCAAAAACTTTTAGCTTCACAGTACGAAGCCTGGTACAATGGAAATCCTCTTAAGATGAATATTTACAAATGGTGTTGAATGAAAGTTTCTGTGTTCTCTTTTTCATCAGCAGTTACGCAAATCACCTTCTGCTCTACCACAAATATTGATTTATATTAATCACGAAACCTTCATGACTTGCAGGCATGAAAAAAATCAATACAGTAATGTTCTTGTTGGTTTTCTGCTAGCCAGCACATTTGTGTGACAGAAGAGGGCACACAACAAAGCCCTGTGGTAAGTCTGTAGGTAAACAGATGAGAAATGTGAGACCAAAAATGCTGGTAGTGAATGGAAAGTAAATCCTTTAACAGCCCTAACACAAATATGTTTTGAATGCTGATTTTACTCCTTCATCTCAGAAGCCTGTATTTAGCATTCAGTATGAGAGAGCAGCTCTAGGAACCACATTTCCACTAGGCATTTGGTGCATCTCAGGCTTATTATTCAGATGTTACTGACAGATTTCCTCTCATACATAAAAATTGGCACAGTGAAGCTTACTTCAATACTAACAGTGCTTTTCATTCATACACACTTCTCTGCAAAACAGACACTGCTGTGTGACTCCATGACCAATGTAACAGTGTGCTCTCTAAAATAATACCTCCATGATCTCGAACACACCTGTGTCAGAAACGTCAGCATATGGATGAATTAGTACTTATGTGTCACTGGAACTGATATAACAGGATCTGTAGCACGAAAACCAAAGCACAGATGCCAACTGAATCACATAGCTGATAGAATGAGACTAAAAGAGAGTAAAATAGATCCATCTGTGCTGAGTGAGGTACTGACTCCTTAGACTACTCTGTCTCCTGAACTGCACAAGGCCAGCAGAGTCAACAGAGACGTTCCTGTTTATGTTTGCAATTAGTTTTCACATAAACCTTTTTCTACTGAATTTCGGTTCACTGCTCACAAGCTGAACCTAGCTCTGCTTAAAAAAGTAGTACTGTTATTCTGTGTAATCCTGTAATAGAGTGTGAAATGAAGATTATAAAATTCACTGAATTCACTCTCTTAGTGTCCCAAAATTCCTTTTGCATATAAGATATTTTGGGGAAACTCAATTTTCTTTTTGTATTGTACCAGGGAGGCAAAACTAGATGCCACACTCTTAATTGCAGTTTTACACTCTAGGAAATGAACTACACGGTCAGTAGTTTGCAGCTGCAGTAAATGAAAGCAGAATCTAATTTTTACTAACAGAAGACAACACAAGAACAGTATGAGTATGCATTAGTAGCACTTCAAGAGTAGAACATGGCTGAAGTTTTTTAAAGCTAACTTCCAATATTAAGGAATGCACATGAATTTCAGACATAACAGTTTCTATTTATTTACAAGTCTGTCAGTTTGTCTTTAAACACAATTCAAAAGGGGAGCCAAAATTATGATCACAAAATGAACACTGATTTAAATTTTAAATCTAATCTGTAGAACCTGCTCCACAAATGAACTCTTTGCAGTAGTGCACTCCTCTCTCGATAAAATGTTGAGATTTACAAGGAAATGAAGACATACTATATTCTAGTTCTCTCTCTAGAGAGAACTATTTTCTAGTTCTCTCTAGAAACCCAGGAAAGAACAGTTATGTTGCATTAGCCCTGTCTTAATGAAGGTGGAGGAAATGTCCAGAGTGTATTAATATAAATATAAAAGTATAATAAAAATTGTGAATTTGGAGGTGTTAATCTTGACAGGTTGGTTGATATTCTTTCTACAGAGGTCTAGTTTTCTCCTATGAAGTTACTGATTGTAATGCAGGTGAATAACAATCAACAAAAAACTCATAACAAAAGTGTTATGGATTATTGCACTGATGATTTCTGTGATTTCACTTAAAGTCATAATTTTCTACTAATTTCTGCTATTTAAAGGTTGAATTATCTCAAAATTGTTTTGTAATTTAAACAATTGGCAAAAGTCCTAAAATAACGATGCAAATATGAGTTTTAGAGGGAAAGAAGAAAGCAACAAGAAGGAGGATTTAACAAAATATTTGGAAATTAAAAAAAAAAATTTTGCTCTGCAAGTTCAAAGAAGGTGAGTATGCATTTTATGGAATTCAGTAAGTAGCAAAATTTATCTGCAACCTTTATTTCTCCTTTGCATACAGAACCCCTATATAATGTGAGAAATCACTGAAAAATATTTTACCGTCTAAAAACAAGACCAGTGTAACATAATGCAGCCTAAGGAAAAATTGTGGTGTTTTTATAAATCAAAATGCTTTACAGAATGAAAAGTTCTGGATTTTAATTTTTTTTTTTAATTTTGAAAATGTCAGTGTCTTTTTCCTGGTACTTTCAATACAAACAAAAGTACTTTGAAACTAAAGCTTTAAAAGATGTAATGCAAGCACTGGAATATATTTCCCTGAGTCCTTGTGTAATGTTACTTTTCAAGAAATTCAACTTCAGTGCAAAACCTGCAATCCTCAAGCACTGGAGAACTGTGGGAGCTGTAGTTTCAGTGACTGTCACTTCACCTTCTCCGTCACCTACAAAGTCTGTGGTCAGAATCTCAGCCTTTTGCCAAATTCAGAAACATCTCTGTGCACAGAGAGATCTGGGGAGCAGGCAGTACAGGAGGAGTGAAGGATGAGAAAAGAACACACCCACACACAGCTCCCACGAGGAAGCAGAGCAGCACATTCCTGCCACACAGACCTCAAAGGCATCTGAAATGAGACTTTGCAATTCAGCAAACTGTTTTAATTTTGTTGGATTCAAACCAAAGGTTTCCCTTAGATTGCCATGGCACAATATTTGCATCTGAAGGCACTGAGAAGGAGCTGAGGTTACTGGGTTTTTGACCAGAAGAGACATGAAACCAGGCTTTCCAGCAACTCATAGAATTCATCAGTCATGTGTTTCCTACCATGCAGAGCCAATCCTGAAAGAACTTCAGCTGCACACAGCAGCAATACCTCTTCACAGCTAAATTCTCTGCCTGCGTAATTATATCCAGTTCTGCTGCAGCTAATAAAGTGGCAGAAATTTACAGCAAGGGTTAGCACACCAATCTCAGCCACCTTCAGCCTTGGTATTAAGTGCAGCATATCTCCATTTATCACATTTGTTCCTGTCTCAAACATCTTTAGGAGAGTTCTACCTATTGCATAAGAATTTATTTTCCCAAATTACTACATCATGCATCAGAGTAATTTCAACGCTTATTTCCTTTCAACAATTCAGATAATTACGTTTAAGGACTTAGAACAAGCTTACATAAAGTCACTTTATTTATTATGTGACGGTTGCTGTATTACTCATGAGTAACCAGAGCCTGTCACATTGCAAAACTTCATGAATAAAATGCCATGTATTATGCATGCATGTATAGTTCAGCATCGTCAAATATAACCAAACAATTAATAAAACAAACGAAGAATGCATAATTGAAGTGCTAAATCTGAGAACTCAGAATTGGAATTACTAGCAGAGGATTACTCATCTGCCAGGGAAATATCCATTGTAAGCAATCTGAGTGCACTCAACCAATCTACAGGGTTTTTTTAAAAGTAAATATTGCTATTAGAAACTGATTATACTTTTTAACAGCAATAAATCCCCATGAAATTAGTTATTGTTTACCATAGCTGTAGCATTAACCTTTTGAAGCAAATTTAGCAAATTGCTAGCTAATGCTAATGACCAATTTTGAAAGGGATTACTCCTTAATTATATCATATACAGTAGCAGTCATAAGATAGGATCATTTTGATGCCAACTGCATCTTAAAGGAACATTCTGAATTGGAATGGATAACATTAACCCAAAATCAGTAGCTCATATAATTAGAAGAAGCATGAGGACTACTTAGATGTGTTGTTTCTGTATGACCAGGAAGAAAGAAACACCTTCGGTTTACATTAGAATGATTATGCTCTTTTAAAAGAAC
Source organism: Grantiella picta (assembly GCA_013397955.1). Classification (NCBI taxonomy): domain Eukaryota; kingdom Metazoa; phylum Chordata; class Aves; order Passeriformes; family Meliphagidae; genus Grantiella; species Grantiella picta. The sequence goes on along the minus strand of VZRM01002315.1, from coordinate 367,477 downwards.
TGCTAAAGTGTGAACAACTTCTCCCAAGGACCTATCTATTGTCAGACTTATGCAGCGTGCTTGCTCAACTGTCTGTTTCATGTGACCTAACCACCAGGACATAAGGGAGCGTGGGACAGCCTTATTTCAAGGCAGACATTTAATATCTAGGAGACTCTGAGTTACTGAGCTTTTTCAAAGGGCCACCAGCTTCTTTTCTTATGAAAGCACCACCAGCAAAGAAAAAATCTCTTCAAAACTTGTCTATTCTACATAATATGTCACAAGCCACCATAGCTATAGTATTAAATGCAAATTACAGAATTTGATCAATATATGCAAGATTGTTTAATTAAATTGGTGATGGTTTTATCTATGGTTGAAATGGAGTAAAACGGAAAAAGGTTAACATAATTCCATTCCCTCTTATTATAAAGGAGTGCTGGATGCGCTTTGGACCCCAACTAAGGCAGAACTCCTGTGTGCAGAGGAAGTGCCTTTCAGGATTTCAGGTGGTGAAATTATAGCAAAGACTTCTTCTTACAAGAAGCAGGGATTCTCTAGCGCCTTCAAGAGCTAAGGAGCTCCTGCCACAACAGAAGTGCAAGAGAAAAGGGAGAAGGTTGTAGGCCACTGCCGTAACAACTCCAGCAATCAAAGCCATTTTCTCAAGTCCAAATAAATTAAGCAGTCTCAAGCACCTTCAGTATATTCTACCCCAAGCAAGTAGCTCAGGAAGATGAGCACAGGATGTCCATGTTTATGCTTGTAGCAGCAGAGTCCCCAGAAATGGGGTAAATATCAGATCTTCCAAGCAGAAAATAGGGCTATTTAGCAAAATGCAGTGATGTCCTGCAGAAGTGTAACTCACCGCAGCCATTTCTGCCCAAAGTTTTGTGACATTGCCCAGTAGCTGCCACATCACTGCCAGCACAGTGCCTTCCATCTCTTCTTCCTTAGTTAAGTTGAAGAGATGGTTTTAGAGTATGGTAGGAGCTCACTCTCTCTCCTGCAGATAACCAGGTGCTCCCTAAAGCACAAGATCTAATATGGAGGCACATGTGGTTTTTACTCCAAACCTCATTTCGGGCTCATTTAAGACTGATCTACAGTACAAATGACAAAGTATTTGTCATATATAAATTTGCGAAAATAAAATAAATGGCACAGAAAATCTCGTGTAATCCCCTGGTTAATCAAAACTGCTAAAGGGCTTAAATACTCAAATTATTATAGCTGCAACTTGAAAACCATCTTACTTCATGTTTGTGACTTATTTTTTTGCATGGCTAAGATGAGTAAAATCTCAAACCAGAGGGATAACCACTCCCAAACACGCAGGCGTTTGGATCCAGATCTGAACTTCGTGGTTGGCGTTGCTTCCCTACTGGCTGAAGCCCAGACCTCCATTACCAAGCACCCCAAACTGTGATACTGGTGAGAACACGTGTGGGAAACTTTGCTCTTACGCACATATAACTCCACAGTTGTCATCACTTCCCTCTCCCCAGCTTTGGCTGCAAATCTCAATGAAGCCCAGCGGTGCCTCAGTCCTCTTGTCCCCCTCTTTATATTCATCTTTTTCTCCCCACTTTTAAATATATTTTCATACAATGCCAACTGGAAGCCCTCAAAGCTGGAATGCTTGCTGTCACTTAGACTGTGCAAGGAAGGCAAATTTTATTGGAAACATTCCTTCTTTTCCTTTTAATTTTTGCTGCTCCCACGCTGTTGTTGGCAGCTTTCGATCAGTATCAGAAGTAAAGCATGTAAAATGCATGCAGTTAGACAGTGGCCCTGTAAGGCACTTCATGTGCACAAATATCTGCAGCTGTGCAGTGCTTCTGATCTGTAGGAGACTACATATGGGCACTGAGATCAGCACACATCAAATGCCTGTTATTAAACGCATGTGTCTTTAAAGCAATGAGCCTTAATTCTAGTTACAAGAGTCCAATAATAATAGGAAAAATAAATTCTATTCACCCCTAGCAGAAGGGAAATTACAATCTCATTCTCTCTGTTCAGGTCATACCAGGCCGGAAATGCAAGAACATAAAAGGCTAATAAGGCTTACAGTGAGATGTCTTAAAAATCCTGAAGTACACTTAGCATTCAAATCATACTTACAGTTTTTTCCTCTCTATAGCCAGATGTCTTCTATGCTTTACACTCTTGGTAGGCAGCAAGAACCATCAGGTAAAAGCCAAAACTAAGTGCATTCAGATTCCTACCTGACGTATATTTTAACAATAAAGATAAGAAGCTGGGAACAAATTAACAGGCAAGGTATTAAACTCCAAGCACATTTATATTGAGTTTTACTGTCTTACTGAAAGCAATCCTTATAAACTAAGGAGCACAGAGCGTATTAAAGGAGAAGTTAAGTGATAATTAAGGAGCTGCTACATGCAACTGAGACTAGCTGACACAAAAGTCCACTTTGGCTTCATGCCCTGATATCATATGCTGGAAAGGAAGTAAAAACAAGAAGAAGATTTATGAAAAAGCCAATGAATAGCAACACTTACTCGCAATTATTATTTTTCTTTCTTATATGTGAATTGAGATATAACTCCATGCTGACCTTTGAAATACATGCCTAAAAAGTGCAGCATTTCTGCCCTGAGTTTAGGAAATGTAATGTAAGACAAGAGACTTAGGAAGGCTTACAGTAATAATTCGCAGGAAATACTGCACTTCTGTCATGTAATTTTACAACCAACATAAATTCATACGGGTACATATTTCAGCTGGCTTCTGGAGAGCTACCCATCAGCACAAATCCCCACAGACCGAAGCAACCATACACCTCAAAAGGTATTGACATAAGTAGAACCATATCTTGCAGCCTTGCTCATGCAGAAATTCCTACCAACACCTTGAGAAATGTTACTGGTATAAATAATTTAGGACATAACTGAAAAGCTGGTAATATGCTGAAGAGAGGCCTCTTTTTGTTCTAGACTCTGCTTTCCAGGTTACTGATAAAATCGAATCTTTATACATGTTTGTGTTTCTGCTCTGCTTTTATTTTCAGATTTGCATTATATGTGCTGATGGGCACAACAGCTCACAAAAGACTCACAGCTATCATCTACAAGGAATATTCAATGATATGCCCGGAATAGGTTGGTAATTCCTACCCCAGCTGACTCTTGTGTTTCTAGTGAATACATAGAGATCCAATAGGACACACATCCTGGCACAAGCTTAGATATTTCTAATTTTACTTACAGAAGGACAAAATCTTGATGATAACATTTAGCAGGGAAATAAAAGAATTACTGCTTTTTAATTATTTTTAAATGCTTAATTTTTAAAGAAATAATTCTACATGTAATACATAATTGAATTATCTTAGGCAACAGTTAGTTTGAAAAGGCTGGAGATTTTTTGGGGCTATTTTTGCTTTACTTCCCAGTGTAATATCATCGTAAATTGCAAATATGGGTATCTGATATTTCACTATGCCAAGCAAAACCCTTCACGTTTTCATTTATATTTTCTAGTCAGCAGATGGCAGCTCAGTGGGTGCAAACTCAAGCTTCTCCACTGAGGTGTGTAAGAGCTGCTCTTATAACCTTTATTTTTGGAGTGAGGTTGGCTTGATATCTTTAGTTACTTTCCTTCAGTGTGAGTCTACCACTGAGATTTCTATTTTCTTGTTCTTGCTGTGAAATGATGAGTCTTGGTTAAGTTTGTTTCAAAAATACTGCAATTCTCCTATGAAACTGATGAAAATTTCAGTTGATAATATATAAAAAGTTCTCCTTGCAAGACAGTCCCTAACCAATTCACAGGTAATAAAAATATCTTTCCTAAAGCTGATGTCAGGAATATTTTGTCACTTGAAGTGAGGCAGAGACAAGCTTCAAATTCACATTGATCACCTCCTCTCCAAAACACTGACATTTGAATTCCTATATCCCTTTGGTGTGCAACTGATAGGCCTGGGCAATTCATCTCTGCTTTCCTGCATTCCCAATCTGCCCTTACCAGCTGTTCTTACACTGAATACCAACTCTTTTTTGCAACTGGTCATGTAAAATACGACTTAAGAAAACATACCAGTAACAGTGAAGATGTGAACGTGAAAATATTAAATGCCAGACTGTTGTTGACTTTGGTATTTCATATTTCATGAACAAGCTGGAATTCCCAAGTTGAGGAAGTGGTAATTAGCATGGCAGTTGCCTCAAATACACATCCATCCCTGTGAACAGGATAGTCCTGATATCTGTCCAGAGGTTAACAGACTGCATTCTTCATCCTTCTAACATCTAAAGCCCTATTGTGAAGGTAATACATGTGCAACTTGTGACAAACCTGCAAAACCCAAAGTTTTCTTGGTGGCAAGAGCCCCGTTCACATCAAATGAGCATTTATTTTCCTTAAATTCAGAAATCAGATGATGACTCATCAAGTATTGGCAAAGCTCTCTGCAGGCAATAAAAGTGGTGAGTGGAACAGAGACTTAGTGGATGTCTTGAAAATGCCACAATGAACAATGTTGAACCAATTTTATTTAGTATATATGCTCAAATTTTATAGTACAAGGTGTTAGCAGCTGTTTATCAAGGAATAAAAATATGACATAATATTCACAACCTCTTCTACTGCTCCTCTACCTTCTCATAAAGCATGAATATGCAGCTTTTACCTCCATGTTTAACAATCAGTGGTGTTACACTAATATTTAGAACTTCTTTACCTTATAGCAGTAAAAATAATTTCACTGAGGAATTATGAATTCAACTTTAGTGGCCAAATTAGGGATGTAGTTTCAGCTCAACATTTACTTAGGACCTGTTTATTCCGTCATTACATTTACAAAACAAAACAAAACCCCCCAGGACCTCTTAATCTTACCAAACTTTTACAGTTCCTCCCAATCTTTCCTAAGATTTTTTTAATCAGTAGAGTCAGTAAACTGTAAGAATTCTGTGTTTGAAGATCAGGAGAATTTTGTCTACACAGTAAAGATCAGATTGTGATCACATACATATTTTACTATGAATTTTTTAATCTTTAGACAAAGACAAGGGAAAAAGGATATAGAAGTTAAATAAGAAAGAAAAGTAAGAAAAAATATAAAACAAAGCATTTAGTCTTAATTCTGGTTATTTTCGGATGTACCTTTGTATACAAAATTCATCATAATTCACTCTTTTTCCTCGCTTTTGTTGAAAAATATGTTAAAAAAATTGTGCCTGCCTTGTTTGAGAGAGCTGGTTTATATTAAAAAAATCTATGGGTCACTGAAAATGGAGTTTTACAATAGAACACATTAATATACAAAGTGTAATAAAATAAGAGGAAGCAAAACTTGCTACAAGCGAATTTCATAATTTCATACAGTGATGTATCTGTATAAACCAGCAGCTGGAACAGCTCTGCAGGCTTTAAAATGTTCTATTAGTGGTTCTCAACACACTGAGATACCAGCGTTGTAGGTGCACAAACAGAAACTGCCACACCATTACCAGACAGGCAAGCGAATGCATTACTATTTTCTCCCTTTTCTCCTATCCCTAGCTAATGTTTCATCATAACAACCTCATGAGTTATCACTGATAATCTGCCCTACCTTGTCTTCATCACAAACACAACCTCAAAAACGACTCTAAGATAATAACCATGGCACCCTGGCTGTGAGCTGAAGTCAGACAGGGGACTGGGACCAGCAGTACCTGCAAAAGGCTGACCTTCAAAACAGCCCTTTGCAAAATGTATGTGCTGCCATAAAATAATATTAAGTAACCTTTCCTGTGCTGCCGCTCTCAGATTCACACTGAGGCTGATCAATATTGCCCTGCAGCACCAGGGAGCCATTCCCACACACTCAGGAAGGCTCCTGGCTTAATGTCATCCAGCCTAATAATACCACTAGCTTCAAAATAGCCCAGCATATCACATAGAGGTGGCAACAAAGCAAAAGCCAAGCCAGGCCAGACAACCCAAAGTGCCCTCACCACCCAGCAGATGACCCCACTGGCTGCCTGGGACAGGCACAACCCCCTCCTGCAAAAACCCTCTAAGACAGAAGCACTTTCAGGGCCAACCAGCTAGACTGTAGGAAATGAAGTTGATGAGGGCAGTGAATTTGGTACTTCTGTGGAAGAAGTCAGCTTTCCCTCCACCCTGTCCATCTATAACTTTGTGGGGAAGAGGTTTTGTTTTTATAAGTAAGGTTTTGTTTTATAAATAATGGCCTATGCCCATGAGACATCATGGGGCTCACCATATCTGCCCTGGTGCCAAGGGATTCTTTTCCTAATATAAACCTGAATTTTAGACTGCAGGGTCCTGCATTCCCTCAACTTGCAGAAAATGCTCGGCAGTATTATCCAGACCAAATAGGCTTGGGTATCCAGACCACAGAAGCATGGCTTCTGCTGGAGCCCTACTCTGTTCACCCACAGTGGGCTAATGACTGCAGCTCAGAGCATGAGGCACGCACAATAAAGAAAGAGTTTGAAGACAACTTTTTTCCTCCACATCACTCATTTACTCTCCCTGGTGTTGCTCAAGCCTCACAGCTCCCCAGCTCACAGGAGGAACTTCAATCCAGTGTGTTACAACAGGCATACTCCAGTGGCTAAGGCAGCCCCACTGGCAGTCTGATTCATAAACTCCTTCCAGCACTTCAAAAATTAAAAATAAGCTGATTTGCATGCACTTGAGATAGTTCTTCCATACACAAGTCCATGTGCAAACATAAATTTTAAATGTTCTTTTCTCCATTACTTATTCCCTCCATACTTAGTGCTTATACTTTGTGAAGCACAGAATGATCTGTTGTTCATTTAAGAGCTTAAAATCCATACCAGTTTCCCGTAACTAAAGCCAACACACTGCTTTACTCAAGTGAGATCTACTGCACAAAACACAATTACCCATCAATTGACTACACATCAATGGGACAGCACATGATTAGACAACAGTGGAGAATCCTAACGATCCCCTGTGAGAATTAGGGGAGTGCAAGCCTCTCATTTTCTGCTCCATGATGTGTAGATGAAAAGCGCACTGGAAAGAATACAAAATGAACGACAGTATTTCTGTGCACATCCTAACTTCATTTCCATGGGAATGTGGAAATTTAACAAGACCACGATTATCACATGAAAGACAAAAAAAACCACTGAGCCTAATGTCTCACTTAAGAGCAGAATGACTTGTCCACATCTTTAGCCCTGATGTTTTCAAGGCAACTGTTAGACTCACACACTCAACCCTCAAGAATTTAGGGGTTCACCAACATCCACAGGTAGGAGGCAGATATACTGCCACAGCTCTAGGGACACTTTACCTGACTCTGAGTGAAGGATTACTCCTCTGACAGGGCACTGCAGTCAAATTAATACAGCCCTTCCAGGGCCAGACATAGTGCAAAAGCATGCTGCAAGGATGCTGACCAGTTTTTGTGTTTATTCCATTCCCCATCACATGGGTAGGGGAGAGTTTGAACCATGCATATGGGTTTCTTTAATCTGAAGAAGAAGAAAATAATTTTAAAATGAGCTATAAACTATGATTGCACACTCTATTCATTTCAGCCCAGGACATATTAGCATCCCAAGAGAGATCTGACTATTACCAAAGGCTGTCAAATTAACAGAAATACATTGACAAAAAGGGTTATGCTATGTTAGTGCAGCAATAAATGGTGCTAAGTGATGGCAAAGCATGGCTTAGCTTACAGCAAAATTCCATTTTTGCCTGTTCACAAAAATAAAAGCAATTTCTGTCACCTGATTTTTGTCCTTGCTTGATTTGTTTGACATATTTTAAAGGGATTCTGTGGCTTTGTCTTTCACAGTACTTTCACAATCAGTACTTTACAAAGTTTGATACACAAAAGCTCTTCAACAGAGCTGATGAAATTGCTTCGCAGTTTTAGGAAATTTAGTGATGCATACACTACAATACAAAGCCAGCAATTATACAGGGAAATTGTGGCAGCAATGTCCAGCATGCAGATACCATTTTAGCAGATACCTCCTATCTGGTGTGAACTTCAGTAACTGGATTTTTAACTGCTTTAGGTCTCTTGTGTCACACAGTAAAAAAACAATGTTTCCCTTGTTCCCTGGGCAGCCAATTTTGTGGAGCACATGCCAAAATTATCAATGGGATTTTCCATACTAGATTAACCTCATAGTTCACCTTGTCCAGTACCAAGTGACAAATGTTATCCATATGGTATTTTCAAATATTACTTATTTTGCCATTCTCAGTAAACCTAGCTTGGTTTCCTTTCTTGGCAACAGATGTGCATTGAACAGTGCTCTCAGTGAGCAAGAGCTCTCTAAAACGTAGCTCAGTTTTCTCCTGTTAACTTCATCCTCTCCCAAAGCATTCTTACCACTCTGCTCAATTGCTATGCAATAAGTAAGCTCCCTTCTTTCTTTAGTTTTTTTTCTATCAATACAGTTCAGTAGAAATCAGCAGGTTTTGAAGACCCTTTGAAGGAAATAAATGGTTGATTTAGCCTGAAACTTACTTATTGTCATGTTTGGTGATGCTCAACACTGAAGAAGTGACAGTAAGGTACTTTTTACACTGCTCTAAGCTATAGTCAGCAAGGGACTGGGAGAGAAATGACTGGAACATTTCTATTTTCCCAGCACACACAAACCTCTAATGTTGCAAGCATCTAAGACCTGCAGGTCTGGCTCAATGCTGTCTCTCCTTCCATTGCTCTGATTCTGTGGTGAAATATCTCAGGTAATCAGAAGGATCTGACAGCACATCTATCTTTCTGTTATTTGTACTCACCAGTGTAGTACTTGAGCAGATAATGATGACAAGCAGTGTACCAAAACCAATGTCCTTTGGCAAACATCACTTAGGACACTTCTTTTGCAAGCTGCACACATGTAAAATGAATATTTCACTTCTAGTTTGAGGAAGTAATAAAGCCTTTGGGTCACAGACATTAAAATTACTCATATATTGAGAGAGTTATAAGATGAAATACAAAGGCTGCTATACCATATTTTGGATGACCTTCTCAGTCCTAAAGTGCCCATGACTATGTGATGTTGTTTGCTCCTTGTCTCAAGTCATTCCCTGTACATTCAATTAGCAAAAATAATTGCTTCATCACAAACTGAATAAAAATGCCAAGACCCATTTAGAGACAACAGCAATCATTAAACAAAACCCATTTGCAGGAGAGCTGAAGGCATTTCAAATACATATAAGAGATTTAAAAACAGAAGAACACTTCAGAGTGTTCCAACTGCAGACAAAATCCTGTTTAATTTCAAAGGGGCCAGGGTTACTAATGCATCAGCTACTTCAAAGACGACAAAATAAATTGCTTTTTTAAAACACTGGCAGATCTTTCCAACATTATGGGAAATACATAAGATTTAGCCAATATTAAATGTAATTTGCACAGGTTGCTCCAAAGATGCCCTAATTTGCATGAGTGAGCATTACAAAAGGCATAACTTATCATCACATTTAGGCTCAGCCTTGGAAATTGCTGTTCAGTCATGAACCTCAAATAGTGAACCCACAATGCCACCTCTCCATTTTATTCCATAATGCTGGAAAAATAAAGTGTTGTTTATATAGCTGGAAGGCTTTGCACTATTATAAAACACAACAGGAGAGTAATTTATATAACATCATTATTTAGCATGTGCATGACCATAGATAAATAGCAATCCACTGAAGAATTTAAGGCCTCCCCGTAATATTTTTACAATCCTCTCAAAACCAATGAACTTTTGACTCATGACTGGGTTTTGTTTTCAACAATTATTTTTCCTGAATCTATTAGCAAGCTCCTATTACCTTTGCACTAAATGCAATTCAAAACCCCACACCATGCACACAGGAAGGGCATATGCCTGGTTACTGGGATCTTCATTCTCAAGCTGAGCTGGCAAGAGCTGTTCCTCCACATTGAGTTTTACTAACTCCATACAGCAACTCAATGAAGTTGCCAAATAAAATATTCACAGCTATGTTTGGTTTATGTTTGAAAAGTTTCCCTTGCATTTAGGAGTTCCTATAAACACCACACTGCATGGATAACACCAGCTGAGTCCCTAGGCTTCTAAGGTGTGTGCTATGCTGTGTCCTTTGGATCATACTATCCTGACGGATCATATCGTCACCTGAAGCCATTTTTATGGAATTATAGTTTACTCTATGGATCAGGTGATCCTTTAAGGTGCTTTCAGAAGAGGAGCATAAGGAAATATATAATGAAAACATTCAAAGTTATCAACAAAAACAAAAAAAAAAAAGGAGACAAGAAACTGGAGGAAACCAGAGAACTGCACAGTTGTTAGCAAATACTGGCTGGGTAAATAAATTCAGGCACAGGAGAGGTACACACTGTGTGACAAGGGAACAGTTCCCTGCCAAGTCTGGATTTTCATCAGGACATGCATATCTCCATCTGATGCAGAGAGCCAAAAAAAGAACTCAAGCTCCATAACTGCTTTGAAATTGAGAGGAACTGCTACCAGGACATTGAGTGATAGTGTAAACAGCATAAAAGAATGATTCTTAATGATTAGTGTTTAATATATGATGGCTATTGATCCAGTTATTGAATGCATTTTACAGGGAATTGAAGTATTCCGGGAAAAAAAATCAGTGTGTCCAGCTTCTGCCAAACAAAAGAAATGTCAAAGTAGTATTACCATACTTTTCCTATTAATAAAACAAGAGGATACTATCACCTTTCGGGAGTGGGAAGGCCTCATCATGTTCCCCCTTCCTCTCCAAACTCACTGAACAGTAAATATTTCAAAGGGTTCAAGCTTGTTCATTCACTCTTTTTTTTTTTCTCCAGCTTTGTAGAGTTCCTTTGAAGCAGCTGTCCTCAAAGGATCAGATACTGAGTTTTCTAATCCTGTTTCAACTTCTCAGCAAGACTTCTGAGTTATGTTAAAGATTAGGCAACATTTTTCTGTGCTGAGGCCTTCTAGGCATCTGAACAAGGAATGAGCCCCCCAAATACACCGAAAAAAGGTGACATTGCTGTTGGCCATGAAACTCCTTAAAGGAGATAATTTCCATTAACAAGAAAACAAATGAACAAACAAATGAACAAAAAACCAAAACAACCATGATTTAAACCAGCCCTTATCATGCCATCTGAATAAAAAAACATATGTACATAACAAACTTCTACAAGAAAGTAAATAGGAAACAACTGGGATTTTACCAATTGTGCTGTATATGAAAAATGTTCAAAAAAGGGTTAAAGTATATTGTGGGAGGGAAAGCCAAATGTTCCCACAAATTCCTTCCTCAAAATGCTGTTATGATTAGCAAAGGTTGTAAACAGCCCACTCTCAGGTATAAAGTATGGAGCGTGAATCCCATCACGACAATCCAGCAGCCAAGTATTTTCTACAAATATGTCCTATTCCTGGCAATTTCAAATACACATGTGGACGTGTATTTACGTGTGTGTATGTGTGTATTAAGTGTGTGTGCCTGGGCACATTTTTGAGAGCAAGACCACAGTGTTATGAACCACCACATCTCATAAGTTCAGAGTTTCAAATTTCAGCTGGGCTGACGGCGCTTCTAAGTTAAATTATTCTTTATCCATTTCTGTGAAATATTTGGTGACGCACAGGATGGAGATTTTGTTTCCTGAAATGAAATTGAATGACTCCTGGCTAGCTGTTTGGGTTACTAATATCATGCAAATATGGCAAATTTCTTCTCTAAACATATTCCCCCTCACCCCTCCTGTAGTTCAGGGACTTTACAGGGGAACTGACAACTCAGGCTGCTGAGTTCATGCCCACACAAAGGCTCCTGCCCAGAAGGTGTCAGGATGGGACTGCAACTGTAAAGGTAAGCTCCAAGGAAAAAGATATGCTGCTGACCTTTAACTGCCCCTTTGAGATGTGGTGCCATATGGAGCTCACAGGCAGGGTGTGTGCTGGCACCAGGGCAGTTTCTGTCCTAGCAGTAAATGCAGAGGCACGCTGCCAGCCACCTTCCCTTTGTGTAGTCAGAAAAGGGGCACAGAGGGGTCCTTCCTCTCAGCCAGAGTTCAGAGATGAGATCAAACCCTTCAGCAGGGGAACTGTAACAGGAGAAAAGGTTGCAAATGTACACACTAGTGGCACATTTCAAAGTTGAAGAGACACGAGGGAATATCCTTGTGATATCCAAGTGAGTATGCCCTTCTCCTTTGGATGTGTTTAAGTACAGTCATTCTGTGAATGGCTTCAGCTGGGACCCTGTGACTACAGACAGGGGAGGCACAGAAGTGTGCAAAGTCATGATGAGAACAAAAGCTGAAGCACACTCCCTGCCAAGTGCAGCATTGCTCCGAAAACATCACCAGTGACACGCAGCACAACTCCAACTGGGGCTTCAGGCAGCTGCCCTGCCAGCTACTCAGACAGGGAGCAATGAAGAAACCAAGAAACCTCGAGTTTGCCTGTCTGGCCATCAGGGAAATGAGGAATCCTAATCTGAAAATTGAGAGCATTCCTTTCCCTTGTAAGAATTACACTGCGACAGACTTTTTTTTTTTTAAGGGAATAGGGGCCTGTTTGACATTTCTGTTGTCGACACACAAAGGTGAGTGGTCATCTAAAAGTTGGTGTTCTACCAACACAGAAAACCAGAAACTTTCAGCAGTTCTCGTGCTGACAGGTTTGTCCTGAAAATCCATTTTGTCTGGTTTGGAGCCCAGCTGACGAGAGCACAATTTCCTGTGTCTCAAGGAAACTCCACCAGAGAGCAGCCCTGGCAAAAAGGGTATTTCCAATTAGGCTTATTTTTGTTTCTAACTGATTCTAGACTTGCTGAAAAGGGAAAATGTGCAAACCTTTGTATGCAAATGTATAGAGCAGCTGGGGATACCCCTCTTCATTTCTTTTTAGCTCTTTGTTTAAGTGTCATGCAGGATATTCAATTGCAATGTTATTTTCTTCCAGACAGGAAAGACAACTGGGTAGGCCCATTAGAGACCAAAAATTCTCTACCACAGCCCTTGATGCCAGGCTTGGTCATAACCACACACTTTCTAGATTGAAGTCAGACACTACAGTGTGGAACTTAAGAACAAGATGGGGAAAGCCAGGACCAAAGCTACAAAGTAAAAAAATATAATATAGTGGAAGTTCTCAAAAGCATTTAAAAAGTAGTTAAAGCAAATGAAAATTTAAAATTTAAAGGGCTGTGATGCATCTAAACAGTGGGGAGAAAACAGAAATTGTAATACAAACAACAAATGAGAGGAAATTGAGGTAGAAATGAGCTCCAGTGTTCTTACTATCATGTGAACCACATAATGTGGAAAACCCAGATTACGTAATATAAAGCCAAAAAAAAATTATCTGAACAGTAACCCTTGAATGTATATGCCCAAGATGTGAGTACAAGAACATTTATGAACCAACTGGATCAGTGATTCAATCACTAGCAGTAAATTCAGGACTTCTGAACACTTGGTTTACTAACATTGTCTAATTTCTTACTTCTATTGCTTGTTTTCAAGCTACAGATCATGGGACTGACAAAAAATGAACCAATAGAAGTTTCATAGGTGAGTAGGTGGTTGTATTCACTGTCTGGCTACGAAACAAAAGAAGATCAAAGCTAGAGTTACAGATCAAAGACACAAGAAAACCTCTAATCGGGGCTTTTTTCATCAAAGTCACACATACACATGTGGAATTAACTTGAGTAATTAATAATCCAGGCTAAGGTTAGTCAAGCAAATTCCAGACATACATCCCAGCAAGCTGTTCAATTCCCCTTTAGAACCACTAGAGAGAAATAGCCTTTTCTAGATCATGAGTAATTTTAAAGCTGCTGTTGGTTTAGATTTCATGTATTTCATCCCAGCTTACTTTTTAACCTCTGACTGCAAAAAGAGTCCAAACAACCTGCTTTGACATAGACATCTATCTTAAAAATATCTAAATTCCACAGAATAGATTCCACCTGTAAGGCAAGGCCCATTATGGTGAGCAGAATTTTAGTCTAAATATCAACATATTTGGCAGCTTTAGCTATTTCATGAAAGCTCAGCTCATCCTAGTCTTTGGTAGACTTTAATGTCAATTCTGGAAAAAAGCTCTTAAAAACCAGTTATGCAACAATGCTTTTGACTTTAGCCCTTGAAAAATAGGGTCCATGACAGTCATAAAAATGTGATGATCTTCTCTTTGTCTTTTTTTCTTTAATAGGGTTTGGGTATTGTGGCACAGCTTAGCCTTATATAGGCAGATCCACCACACCTTATGAGAAATCCGTCATACACACCCAATGATTTGAGGCGGTAGAATTTATGATGTGCATCGTGGGTAAAGATTTTCCCCTCTAATTTCTCAGTACTTATTCTCTTTTAGCAGAGGTGAGTATCCCAGTATGTCCAAAAATTGGAAGTTAATCTTTTTTTTGAACTGCAGTTTTATACTTCTCATCACACATAATGGCCAGAAAGGCCTGACTATAAAAACAGCTGAAACATGAGCTAAATGTTCGACTACATATTCAAACAATATATTTGGACCCTAAGTTTATCAAATTAACAGTTCTAAACTCAAGTGAATAGTTTTGAAGTGGTATGTTCATAGTATGTCTACAGATACAGTTAGCAATGCCAATAATAAGGAAGCTCAACTTCAGAATGTGAAAATATTTTACACCAAATTCTTCCTCTCCCTTTCCTACAAAAGTCACCTGTAGTGCAGGAGACTGTGTACTTTCTACTGGTGTGGTATGACCAGCAGCATCAAAATCTCTCTCTATTCCTCTAGAAGCTCTTTGGGTGACAAAATGGGGTTAACTTCCAGCTGATATGAGAGCAGCTCTTCTGTGACTTCAGTGTGAATGTGTGACTGTAATTCAGCAGTCTCAGAACATGGACCATAATTAAGATGCAGTGTCAGAAAGCAAAATTTGGAGGAAGATATGCCATGAAACACTGCCCAAACAGCACGGATTACATCCTGTATTCAGGATGTACAAATCCAAATATCAATAATCCAAAGATTTATTGTCCCTAGGAGAGAATACCTTTTGACCAGATGGTGTTCCAGACTCTGCCTCACACTTTGGAGGAGCTCAAGAAGCTCAGGTCTGAAATAGCTAATTCCTCATCTATGCTTCCTTTTCCCAGTTGAAGCTGAGAGAAGATTTATTTGGAGCAATTCCAGCTTATTCATATTAAAGAGCAATAACGAATGCCAAAAGATTAGGATAGTATGAGAGATAGTTTGTGATCGTAGTTGAAAGAACAACTGTTATTAAAAATAACACAACATACTGAAACTAAAAGATTTCTTCCAAATTCTAATTTGACAGAGAAAAGCAAGATTCCAAATGCAGAGAGATTAGACAAGTATTGAAAATAAATATGAATAAGATCTCAAGAGAGCTTGAGTAAATACAATGCCAGGTACCTGAAGATAGCCTAGCATTTGATGTATTATAAGTCTACCTTTTCCAGTACTAAAGATCAGGATTTAAGAGACTTTATCTAACTTTAGTAGTGCATGTTATTGCATTACTGTGGAGGGAGGAAGGAGACACAAGGAACAAGGGAGGGACCAGCACGGGAATTCCACACTCATACTTCATTTTAAGAAAATACTGTAAGAGAAGGCCCAATACAACTTGCTCGCCAGATAACATAGCAGCTGGCTTTCTTTGTTTAAATAAAAATCTTTCTAGTGTTGCATCTGATCTAGAATTTAAAGAGGCTAAAGATTTTCCAGTACTATGCTTTTATTCTGCTGAATGTTTAGAAACAGAAAAAGAGGAACTGCTTCAAGTATTTATTCACTGTCCACTCAATTTTTTAGAAAAGGAAGATCTAAAAGCATATCTGGCAGCCTGTTTC
Organism: Grantiella picta; assembly: GCA_013397955.1. Classification (NCBI taxonomy): domain Eukaryota; kingdom Metazoa; phylum Chordata; class Aves; order Passeriformes; family Meliphagidae; genus Grantiella; species Grantiella picta. The sequence continues at coordinate 351,642 of VZRM01002315.1, read as the reverse complement.
TGTGCAGGAACTCTCAAGTACTTGTCATCTGGCATAAGCAAGCCTAATAATGCTGAGTCCCTTCTTTTTATTCCAGCAAAAGACTAAATTTTTTAGTCTTAGTTAGTTTCCTGCAAAAGACTAAATTTTTTAGATTAACCACAACATCTTTCAACTACAGGATCACATATTCATGAATAACCACAAGAAAATCTAAGTCAGTACTTAACATGTAATTTTTTCCTGTATCTTCAAGAGCAGCATGCTAGCAACTATGATAGTACAGAGAGAGGAGTCATTCTATAAGCTGATTCTGAAATACTGCATACATAATTTTGGAGGGGTTTAGGAGTTCTGTTATTTAGGTTTGGGAAAATAAGCTCAGCCTGGTTTTAGGTTGTTATTTTGAAAGATAATTAAGATTGCAGGCAATTTCAATGTTTTTCATAGTAAACCATAGACTGCAAAGTTACGTTAAGAAAAATATTCCAATTTCTGAAATAGCAAGAAGCAATCAATATAACATCATTTTAAAATAAGGCATTAAACAAAGATAATTTAGGTATAGTGCTGGAGCTATAGATGAGTGCTGGAAGCCTATTTTTGCTCAGCTTTGACTGCCATCAAAAACTGATGAAGACTTGTGAGCACCCTGGAATAGGCTTTGACTGAATGAGAAAGTATAGCAGAAGAGAAAATGAGCCTTGCTATGACAGTGCGGAGGTCAGGAGCCAGACCCATTCTCTGCAAGTCCATCACCATCTATAACCCAACTCCTTCCTGCTACATCCTGGACAACTTTTGCAATGTACAAGTCACTTTACATCCCAAAGAGGTTCCCACTGGCTGCAACAACTTGTTTTGGCAAGTGGGCACAGTTTCAGGTTATGATTCATTCCTTAACATTTTCCTGCATATGTGGCATGGAACTGATAAGCAGCTTGCAAGCCTCATGATTGTCAGCAGCCCTTGTGTAACCTGACTGCTAACAGTGACAGCAGGGGCCACAGCCTTGGGTAGTCAGTAGCCTCACATGATAAGGGGAACTGTCTAAAGATCTAAGAAATACAGAATGAAGGGCTTGTTTTAGCCATTATTGAAGAAGCCAGATATCAGAAGTATGAAACTCTAAGGAAAATAGTGTAATTATTCACATTCTAGCTTCTTTTATGTGAAACTTATTGAAAATAATTGTTAAAGGCTTGCAACCTTTTTTTCCTAAAATTCAGAAGAATAAATAAAGACTAAAACTGGTGCTAAATATGCAGTCACATTTTAAGCTTTATTCATATATCTATATCTGCAAATATTCTAGGAAATGAAATGTGCATTTTACTTTTTAAGCCGTTATTTACTGTAGACAAATTTTGAATTCATCACTCTAAGCGTTGGCATGTGAAAACTGAACTGTTCTAGCCACATAGAATACTGTGAAATATTTTTTTTCAGTCTTTCTTTTTTGTTCTTTCTTAAGCAATTAAGACAGGTTGGTGTCTAAACATTGTTTTTATAGATTCATTTTTAGCACTATCAACATTTTCATTTCAACTTTTAATTGGTCTATATATTATGCTATAGAAACAGTATAATTTTGTTTTTACATTATGTAAATGATAATAAAAACTTCAGAAAGAAATGCTCTCAGTAGAATAAAAAAATGAAATACACACTTTCTTATTAATATTCAGATTCTGAAGAATCTGCACATCTCAATGTAATGTGTGCTGATGGAAAGAAACACAGACCTGATTTTGAATGAGAACTGTTGGAAGCAGGGCATGGGCAATGTAAATGCTTTCAAATCATTCATCCATTGATAATTACATCAAATCAAAGTGAGATAAATGAAAACAAGAAACTTTGCAGATATTACTCACACAGCTTATAAAAGGAATAAATACACATATTCCTTTCATGGTGCACTGGACATGGTTGAGAAAAACTCAATGGTCTGATTAGTAAGAACACACATATACTCACCAAAATGATACAAACAGTATATCTTGGCTTCAAACACTTATATAGTTGTATAATTTCATGAAATTTTACTGCAATAATGCTTTTTATATGCAGCTATCTCTGACAGAACATAATATATATTGAGATTATAAATGTCTGAGAAAATTACCATGGGCTAAGCTTAAGTGTTAGCACCTCAGCTGAACGGCTGTGCTTTAAGTTTTGAATTGTCCACAGAGAAGCAATCAAATTATTTTAAAGCTTTTCTACAATTAGACTCCAAGTTCTTAATTTTATTTTCAGCTGACATCAAAATTCTTGTCATAAACACTGAAGTCCCATAAGAAATAGGAATCAGAGTGGCTGCAATATGGTAATGGACTGAGCATTGAATCTGTGTTATAAAACTTGGATTCACTTCCCAGGGTACTTGGATTAACTTCAGCACCTTCCTGCACCTCCCTGTGTTTTTTTTTCCCAGCTGCCTTAGCTGTTACCATTATATATTTGAGGCAGAGACCATTTCACATAATTGGTTTAGGCAGTTCTACAGGGTGCAGTACTGCAAATTCAAGCCTTTAGATGCTATTGTAGAATTAATTAGAATATAAAAATAAAAGCTTAGGACATTTTCTGAATGTCCTGTTTCCATCCTGAAGTGTCTTGTACTTTTGCCAGTGACATCCAATAAATCATTGTTACAATGACTACATATTGTTAATCCCTCAATCAAAATATTTTTTCAATTTATTAACATGAAATTTACACAGGAAGCAATTTTAAATACTTACTAAATATTTACTTGTTTACTTACCATGATCTTATGACCTATTATGAGGAATTAATGGTGTGAGCTGAACTGATACCTAAAAACATTTTAAAGCATTTCTGCATTAAGTTTATATTTAAATGTCTTCATCAGCGTCAGTGGCTTTTTTGAGGGAAAGGGGGAGAGAACTGCATTTGATTACTTAAATCTGCTAATATAGTTATCCCTTCTGAATCAGTTGTCTTGGCACAATATGTTAAAGCAGAAAGCAGTCCTTTCTTAAACAAGAAACATTCTTCTCAAAGTGAGAGCTGAGATTTGTGTCTTTCGTCTCATTTCCTGTCTTTCTGGTTTTTAATCAAAATATATTAAGTCATTGCTTAAAATGGCAATTCAGTCACATGAATATTGTGGGACTGGTAGAATATAGATGTTTAGTAGTAGAAGAGAAGCATGACAGAGGTTAAATCCCACTGATCTCATTCCTTATCAGAGCCAATGGATTGCATTCACATGACCTTCAGGGGATCTCACATAAAGACTATGAACCACATACAGCCCCTATACACTCCCCAGAAGTACAAATTTGCTATCCCAGTATATAAACATCTAAAAAAATTATCTTTATTCTGCAAAGTGTTGAATGCTCAAACTATAATGTCAGCAGAAACATAAGCACATAGTTCAGGGTGCAGCTGAAACAGCATCAGAGTGCTCTGCACGTGCCTCACTAAGTCTTAAGGACACCGAATTGCAAACATCCTCCTATAAACACATACACACACACTCAAAGAGCAGGAATAAGATTTCCCACTTTTGACTAAATGTATTTCTGTTATTTCTGTATCATTCAAACTCCAAAGCACTTTTAAATGTGAACACTCCTAACTAATACTGAGTAACTGTAACTCCCAAACTAACGCCAGTTAATATTTCTTTCTTAAACCAATCTAAACATTTTATCTTGAGTCAGTTTTAATGTTCCTTGCTATCCTGTCTCTTTGAGAATAGGAAAGAAATATGAACCTCATGAGGCATACACAGTTTTACCTGTTGTAGGAGACAACCTTGCATAAGCACTCCAAGGGAAGACTGGCAGTGCTCTTTCAACCTGTCTTGCTTTCACAAGATCTCAAGTTGATAGCTGTGGTGGGCTGACATTGGCTGTACACCTGGTGCCCACCACTCTACCATTCACCTCCTCAGCTGGACAGGGGACAGAAAATATAATGAAAGGCATGTGGGTTGAGACAGAGATGGGGAGATATCACTGACCAGTTACTGTCACAGGCAAAACAAGTGAGACATATGGAAAATAGTTCAATTTATCACCACTCACATCAGACTAGGAAAATGAGAAAACAGGCTATTCTCACACCTGTCTCTGGATGAAGCTGCACAGCTTTTTATCCCCCACTTCTTGATTCTGGTATCCTTGAGTTGCTACCACTGCCACTGATGGCCTGTGGTGGCTCTATCTTGGAGACAACTGACTCTGTTGAGCATGGGGGAAGCTTCTGGCAGCTTCTCACAGAAGCCAGCCCTTAGCCCACCCGCTACCATAACCTGGCCACACCAACCAAATACACCAGCATGTATTATGTTAAAGGAGTTGACACAATTTTGCTACTGCACAAGTATCAAACTGCTCTTTCCCATTGTGATGCACCAGCTTCACAGAAGTGACAGTTTGAGAATGTGGTGCTCTCACTTTTCCCAAAGGGATGGTCTTCCCAACAAGACTATGCATTTTCGACAAAAGAGTGCCTCTAGGGAGTATTCCCTAGAGGAATATTCCCTAGGAATGTGGTTCCCATAACAGCCTCAGAAAGGCAGGCCATCTTGCACAACAGAAGTTGTTCTCTACATGGAAGAGTATTACACCACCATATCAAGCAAAAGAACACAACTTCAGTTTCTTTAAAGCAAAATGAAAGATAGCGAGTCAGTCACATTTTCATTTTCCTGCAATGCTACATGTAACTGATAAAATATAGATACAAACATTTCTTCTGAATGGAAACACCCACTCAAATTATAAGAAAAAAACCAAACATCATCGGCAGCACTCAATGATGTAATTAGAGTATAATAGTTATACTGTGAATGAGTTTGTTTTCCAATTTGTTTTTCTGCTTGCAATCATAACATTGCCTGAGCCTAACTTTTTGTATTTAATGTTCCCTTAGAACCCAGCATTCTAGCTCAGGTTATTTCCTAAAAATCTCTTGCAATCTTCAAGGCCACACAAGGTCAGTACTTTCAGATATTGAACCACTGCTATCTGAAGATTTTCCAGCTGTGAGGGTTAGCTAGTTTTCCTAGCATGAACATCTCCTTCAGTTACCAGATTGCTTTTTCCACGTTTCCCTTTTCACTCATTAAATGAAAATTACATTCATCTATGTTTTAATGAGGAAAAAATAGAAACTGAAGATTTCCTGTCAGAAATCCAGTGGTTCAAATAAGACTGTTTTCCTTCCTGCTCCCTACTCTTAATGCTTATTTCTCTTTTCCCCTGTGTTCATTAAACTGTCCTGTCTATGGTAATATGGATCAAAGTCCACTCAGAATAACACAACCCTAATTCAAAATGATCTACAAAGAACTTCATAATGCTGCCTAATTTGCCCATCTTTAGTGTAAGTTGCCCAAGATACAGATACCATTCGCATATCAGCTTTCCTAATGACTGGAACTCAGTTCTTAGATTAGTCCATCAGAAGGAATACTCATCAAGGTTAATTGAATCAGGTGCAGATAATGTGTCTAAACAGTCTCCAGTCAATGGAGAGAAAAACATTCACCAGCAAAGCCTAATCTGACTGCTCTGATTCCCTCTGTATGCCATCTTCTCCACTGAGGATAGATGGGGCTGATGAAGATCATCCTTACTGAGCTAATGTCAGCATTCACAAAGAGCTTCTTCAAGTTTATTTGCTCATCTCTATTTTCCTTCTTTCAGGCTTTACTGTCAGAGGACAAAACTGCTGCCAAAACTCAGACCACAGAGGACTTAAGGAATATTTAAGTAGTCTCCATACCTCCAGAGTGTATACATTTAGCCAGTTCTTTCTGAAATTAAGACGCATAGAAATGTCACATTGCAGACATCAAAATCTCACTGCAGTGGAGTGGCCCAGAAGATCAAAATCAAACTGTAACTAAAAGCTTAGATATAAACACAGAATTTACAAAGTAAAATAAAACCTGTACATCTGGGGGAAAAAAAAATCATATGCACATTTTTTGCTGTGCAGGTGACAAGCAGAGAACTTTTTGGGATATAAATACAGGTCCCTGCTGTTGGACATTTTTGTGGTTGTATGCCACTAGAAATTAAGATGTGCATGTGGGTATTGACCATATTCAGGCATGCAAGTGTGCTCAAAAACACATTCGATGACGTGAAAACAGAGTCACTGCATGTATATTTATGACTTTAAGGAGGACTCCTGCATTTTATAAAAATAAAGAGTTGAGGAAGGAAGCTGGTGCTGTGATGTTGATCATAGCATCATCCCAGGTGCCCGCACTGTCGTGCAGGAAGAGGCAGGCCCTTTATGACAAGCAGCAGTGCCACTTTTTCTAGCACACAGTCTTTGAGAGCAGGCACAGGGAATATATCAAGAATACAGCAAAGATGAGTAGAAGAAAAAAATCACAAGAAATGGACACCAACGTATGTGTAATAAAAGATAACCATTTACTCTTTGTTGCTTTCTTGGTCCTCTGATATTCAAGGGCACCACAGTCTCACAAAGCATCAACCTTCACAGCAACCCCACCTGGGTGAGCAGTGCTCTCCTCCCTACATGGGTGGGACATGAGGAATGAGTGAACAAGGATAATGAGTTTCATGCAGTCTGGGAGATGGCAGGGAGAAGTTTGGCCGGCTGAGATGAGAACCCATGAGCCAGGGAATATCTCCTCATTCAGCCCCTGAAGAGAGAACCAGGGACTCAGTCACGCAATACATGCAAGTTAAGACTGTAAGCTCTGAGGGAATGGACTGTAGATCTTTCTAAATCCTAAGTGAAGCACCACCTTTCAACACTTTTCATGAGTATTTACATTATTATTATTTTCCACAGCCACAATCATCAATGGACCTAGATTTTCCTATGCACATGGAGAGGGAATTCCTGCAATTAGGAAGAATACATAAAATTTAGTTTCCTTATTTGAAAGTATATAACATCTAATTGCCTGATTGCCATAGGTCATATAACTGTTCAAAACCACCAAAATAGGAAAACATACTGTTCATAAACTGTTCTTTCAAAACATACCACCAGCTAAAGTATGGTATTAAAGTTAATTTTAACATAATATGAAATAGGATTGGAATAAGGATCACATTTCCCATGTTATATCTATTTTCAGGTTTAAAATATTCAAAACTAAAATGTTTACTTTTCCTAAATTTAAAAGCAACATGCATGGCAAATTATATTCTGGCCAACACTGCTCATCAATCAAACATATCAGGGTTTTCCTGGACATACAGAGCTCTCACTGCAATGAATCAGGCAGAGCTGAATATAAACTTTTACCTTGAACCAAACAGAGACTTAATAATTACCAGTGAGGGAATACTTTTAAATTCTTCTTTTAAATAATTTCTCATTTTCAGTCACATTTTCTCTGAACTTTAAGAATTACTTTCGGCTATTCAGTTTAAGCAAAACTGGTTGGATAAATCAACAGCATCACACATTTTGCATCAGACCAAAAATTGATCCATGAAGAGTTATTTCTGAAGGTTATTAGAAATGGAAAACTTCCATGTGTTCTTTTTTGTAACTCATTAACCTATTCCTATACAAATTGAAGTTTCATTTATGATTTTACAGTTTGGTCTACACTTAGTCTGAAAAAATATTCAGGAGAAGCACACAAAAATTACCATGCCTTTAGGAATTTTAAAGTATAAATCTGCACTTTTAAACTACAAATACCCATTTCAATACTTACAAGTAAAATAATAACCTATTTTATGGTTTATATTTAAATTGTTTTTCAGAGAAACCAAAGTAAAAAACTCAGAAATTTTGGAATAACAATCCTACCAAAAATTTAAGGATCTGATCTTCCAAGAAAACCCAGACTCAGCTGAAACTTTATCATTAATGCCCATTCCTGATTTCAAGGAGAATTAAAAGCACAGAAAACTCCTTTACAGGATTCCTCATTACATTGTGTACTTTGTTGTGCTTTGTGTGAACTCAGTAAAATTAATAATTTTCAACTTAGAAAGATGAGACCTTATGTACCTTAGCTGGAAGCCATTTTCTTTGTCTATTATTTAAAAATATTCAAAAGGATATAACACAGAGTTTAGTTTCTGGCCTGGCAACATTTCTCAGCTGCTTTATATGAAGTTTGCTGCTAATAACTAGATAGGATGTATAGAACTAAGGAACATCAAAAAGTGGTTCTAGGATAAATATGTTTCACAGCCAACACAAGAACTGAGCATTTGTGCAAATCTAAGACAGAGTTTGGTTTTCTTTAGGAACTGATGCTTTGTCGGTGCTTTTAAACACGAAGAGTTTCCATAATTCTTTCAGTATATTAAATTACTAGTTTAGTTTTTAAGCAGAATCTACCGTCACAAGTCTGTTCTACCTCCCATATGTTCCAAACTTCAAAGATTTTTCAAATATCTGTTTTGGTCCCAGTGCTATTCTATTGAGAACAGGCCCAAATGAAATTTGTAAAACAAAGGTAATGAAATTACAGGATATGTCACTTTGATCTGTTTTCTTCAGTGCACCACACAAACCAGACCCTGAAAAGTACATCTGGAGATAAACAGCTCATACACTGTTGAAGCACTGTGCATTTTCAGCGTTTCCTGTGCTGAAACAGCCTTGAGTGGGCTATGTAGATAAATGAACACCATGAAAAACACAGACAGATCTGCTTGCAAGATACTTAACACTGCCTGTGGGATAAACATTCATACAAGTCAAGACTCCACTGAGTATATATAAATTAAATATATCATTTGGAAATACAATAAACAAAAATGTTTCACAAACTTAGAGCTGATCTGAGTAAGTGCAGATTAAGCCGAGTACAATCTTATAAAGGTACAGAACCTGCTGACACTGCAGCAGTGTCTACAGACACCTGATTTAACCAGATGTGCCCCAGTTTCCATGCCACATACATTATCCTACCTGTTGTACAGTGAACTGAGTGAAAGCATTGATGAAGACACAGGTCAGTCCTGGCTTTTGCTGAAGTGGTGTGCAGTGACAGTCTACTTGGGTGACATAACACTGGAGAGCCATTTCCTCCCTTCCAGACGACGGTCAGCAGGGAAGTGATACAGCCCTAAAGCACAGGTGCACCCATCCAAAGAGAGGCACTTGGGTCACTAAAAGGACCTGCAAGAAACAGGAACAGCTACTTGTCTTCCCTCAAGCTTACTGGTTAGTAAGAGTGAACATCATTCACTCCCAACATGTGCACCCTTCACATCAGCTTCAGCAGATCGTCTTCTCTTCCTTCTCAAGGCAGTATAGATTAAACAAATTTACCAGAGATTCCATGGTACACATGAAAGATGATTGAGATCGAATCACTGTGACCCCCAAATCAGTTACACTCTGAATGTTTGAAAGCAGCATACTTTGTTTAGATTCAAAAATCCTACTGTGACTTACTGTCCTTTCAATATGAATAGTTGTATTTACTGAAAAATTGGCACTGTATTTTCAAATAACAAATGGAAATCTAAGAATCTCTTTCCTTATATCAAGACCAAGGCCAAACCAAAACTGTCTGAACCACTTCTTAGACACAGATCAAATGTAATATCACTAAAGGTGATGCAAGAGCCATCCTTCAAAGTTAGCTGCATTAGATAACGACTATAAACAAGATGATAACAATAGCTGAATAGCTGTTTGCATTTTGCAACATGTTCTCACCAGCATGAATAGATCTGCTAATGGGAGCAAGTGCAACTCACTAGGACGGGAGCTAGGACAGCAGAGGGGGCATTGCCCATTTTGCTTTAGAAACACACAGTAGTGAAGGAATAGGATGAGGATTGCATAAGAAAAAAATCACATTTGCTGAAGAAATTGCACCTGTCTGGAAGAAAGCCTAAAAGACAACTTCTCCAGTTTGTTTCTAGGACAAGACAGTTATGAGGATGATGCATTTGAATAGCGAAAGGTATATATTTTATCTTTTCTGCTCAGCTGAGTTGCCACAGCACAGACTATGAGCACAGTCAATAAGGTCTGGATGAATACCACAAAATTAATTAGGAAACTGCAAAGGAAACAGCTAGGAAACTGAAAATTAAGCAGATCATACAGGAGGTCTATATATTGACTATGGTCAACATCCAGGGAGAAGATTTTCACACATCTTTCAGTCTCACACCTTCACAGTAACAAAAGACTGAAGCTTGGAGTATGACCATCTCCTACTTTGCTGAAAACAGTTGCTAATAGCTCCAGCACCAGAAAATCTGGAGGAAAATTGCTTTCTTAGGAAGCTCCTTTCATCTCTACAGGTCTTGGACACCATTAAGTCACACTTGTAACTTTGAGGGCATTATTTATCCATGGAAATGTCTAACAAAATGGGACGTGCTACACATATTTTCCAGTCAGCAGTAGGCAAGCGCCGGCTTATGCATGAGAAGTTGTATATCTTTTCTCCACAGAAAGCTTCAATTATCTTAATGTGACTACTCATGTTGGAAGCATCTACATTAAACAATCAGTTTAGTTTATTTAAGATGTGATAAGGAGGCAGTTAGTGCATGGACTCAGTGTGGAAGACATTCTTTGCTTTTTCCTCAGACAACCTCATAACAATTCACATTAGTGGAGGCTGAAGTTAACTGAATTCAGGCTAGAAGCTTAATCACTGCAACACCCTACTAAAATGCCGAGGCTTTAGCATTGCCTGACGCCTTGAAATCAAAGATAGCAAACTGTTAAAGATGTGCTAAAACTCAGACACATTCATGGGCCTGATATAGCAACTATTGTGGTTTGTTGTCAAATATTATAAAGGTTGTCATGAAAGATCTTGGCTCTTCCTCTGGCTCTAGAACACTTTAATCTATGGTGCTCATTTTACCTTCTTTCTGTGTCAGAAGAAAAGGTAAAATGAATCAGTCTGGATGTGAACGTAAGTCACCAACCTAAACATGTAAGGAAGTACTAAACAGATAGAAACTCTTCACTTTAAGAGATTTTGCTAGGACAGTTTTAAGTCTGTTTGACAATGTGAGTGGGTTGTTTTGTTTGGTTGTTTTTTTTAAGAGGAAAATAGTTGTGTCCTTTTGGATGGCTCCAATCACAAGATGGGAACAGAAAGCAAAGAGATCATCCTCCTCAAAAACATTTAATATAGACCACTATACATAACTGAAATTGATGGAAACTATAGATAAATTAAGTAAAAAATAATTACAAGAAATTCCCCATAGATTTGACAAATGTGAAATAATAGTTACCTGGCTCCAGGTGGTAACAATTTCAATGTCCTTCCTGCAAATATTTCTCACATAGTTCTGTGATAATATAGGGTGAAAATAAAACCTATTTTTAAGTGACAGGGCATGGCCAAGATATCTTGGAAAATACTTCAAAAGGACTTTCTAGTTGGATTCATTTGAAAATTCTCTCTGTTCAGTTTTATATTGAGGGTAAGGTTGTGGCAAGAGCAAAAGCAAGAATAGCAGAAGAGCATTTGTAGAATGAAAAGAGTGTCAAGAGAGAGCCCTTGAGGGCTCTCTATCCCAGCTTTCTTCTTCCAACCTGAAAAAGCACCTGAAAAAAAAATCGGTGCTTTCATGTTCTCCTAATATTACTTTTCTTGTCTAGAGCATTTACTGATAGCAGTCGTCCAAATTCTTTGGAAGAGTTTTTTCTGGAACAGTTTTTCTGGAAATAACTTTCTGAAATTATCCTACTTAAACAAATAAAAACCAGCCATCTTCTCAGGACTAGAAATCATTGGTTACACAAATACATGACACTGTAAGCACATATATACAGGAAAAAGATTGTGAGCAATACATCAGGCAAAGCACTCAACAAAACCACAAGAATAGAGCCACGAGGAATGTTACTGTGCTAGTTTTGGCTGCAATACAGTTGGTTTATTTCACAGTGGCTTGTATGGGGCTGTGTTTTGGATTTGTGTTGAACATGGTGATGATAAGACAGAGATGTTTTTGTTATTGCTGAGCAGGGCTTACAGACCAAGGCCTTTTCTGCTTTTCCTACAGCCACACTGGTGAGGAGATTGGGTGTGCATGGGAGGCTGGGAGGGAACATAGCTGGAACAGGTGACCCAAACTGACCAAAGGGATATTCCAGACCATATGGCATCCTGCTCAGTATGTAGAGGGGAGGGGGGGATGAAGAAGGAAGAAGGGGAACCTCTGAAGTGATGGCTTTTGCCTCCCCAAGCCACCATTACATGTGATGGGGCCCTGCTCTCCTGGAGATGGCTGAACACCTGTCTGCCCTTGGGAAGCACTGAATTAATTCCTTGTTTTGCTTTGCTTTTGTGTGTGAATTTTGCTTTCCCTATTAAATTGTCTTTATCTCAACCCCCAAATTTTCTCATTTTTCCCTTTCCCATTCTCTCCCCAGTCCCACTGGCGGGGGAAAGAGCAAGCAGCTGCCTGGGGCTGCTGGCTGGGGTTAAACTATGACAGAGGCTAAGGGAAAGCCTCAGGAACGGGCACAGGAAGAGAAGGAACTACACTTCCTTCAAGTACTCTCTGTACTCCAAACATTTACAGCCACAGCTTTTCTTAAGCCAAGCCTGGTTTCACTCATTTACTAATACTCCAGAGAACACTGTCAGGAATTTGCGTGATGTTTCAATATGCACAATGGCCTGCGGCAAGGATTTCCACTGATTAACAACACATGACATCGAGAGCTGGCTTCTCTGTTTTGCTTTGCATTTATCACCCACAAATTTAAGCACACATCCTTTACCAGCATTCAATAGCTATAACACTCTTAGGAAGGATAAATATCACTGAAGTAAAATGTCCTCCTCTATCCTCAACTAGTTTTGGCTGAATTGGAGAACTAATAGCAAAACAATCTAAATCACGTATCCAAAATGCATCCTGCAGGATCGCTGAGGCACCATTCCCTTGCCTAGGGTTTCCCACCTTCCTCTTGACCAGATATCATGAGCTCCACCAGCCACAGGGAACCCACCAGGACTCAGACAGCTCTTTCAGGGACACTTCTGTCACCTATCAATTCCACCTATTGGCACCCTTCCTGTGACAATCATAACCTCTTTCTTAGAGACAAATCCAGTGAATGAGTGTCAAGAATAGCTTCCCTTGTTCTAATAAATCAGTTATACCATAAATGCGTTAAAGAGTTGTGGCCACCTTTACTCCATTGTCACATGAATCAGGAAGGCAAAATCTGCTCCCGCTGACAGATCCTGCTTTGCCTTTTGCCAAGTTTGAATGCTGTGCTGTTATTTATTTAACTTTGGTGCTTGCAATGTAAACAGATAGACAATTCTGGTTACATATATCTTTTTCTGGGTCAGGGAAAATTAAAAGCAGATGGTAGCAATACTAAGTGTACCTGTAAAAAACAAGGGTCTGGCTCAGAGCTAACTGAAACTGAGGGAGGATCTTTCAGCAGGAGTCTGAAGGGTGTGGTTTCCTACCACACCATGCTGTGAGCTCTTGGTGACAGTGCCCAAAGCACCCAGCCATGGGTGAACAGCCTGGTGCTTCCCTTAGCACACACAGCAAGCACCCTCCTGGGTGATGTGCCCTGTGCACTTGCACTAGTGGCAGGGAGGGAGAGGTGACACACCCATACCTGTGCACCTCTGGTGTCTGAGGGGGTTGTGTCCCTCAGCAGGGAGTGTGCTGATGAGTTGTGAGAGTGTAAAGTATAAGACAGGACCGGACTCTTCACCCTTCATAGAAATCAGTATCCCTCTAGGGGTGGAGCTGGAGAATAGTTTGGCAAATACAGTGAGAAGAAAGCACAAGAGGTGGCTCCCCAGCTTCTGAGTGACACTGACAAACTTCCGCAGCTACACAGCCCAACATAAATATATTTAAGGAGGCATCCTGGTAACACTTCAGCAGAAGCTTCCATAAGTTTTGTGATTCCACTAACAAAAGTCACTTTGGCAATGTTTCACTACTTCCCAGTTAAACCCAACTCTTCATTTTCTGCCAGCAAAGAAGTGAGACAGACCTTAACAAAACAATAATGTTCACAAAGTGCTACATTTCCATCCATCAGAAAGCAAAAGCATAGATAAGGTATGAGTCCCACTAAATCAAAATCTACGATAAAAGACACTGTTGTCTGCACTCCATAGCCACGTTGTGTTTACACAGCAATTTTATCCAGATTGTCATCTCATCAGCTTTCAGAACATGTATTTCAGAGAATTCATTGCGCAATTATATTATGCTGTCTCCACAATTATTTCCGTTAGATAGCATTAATAGGTCATATCATAAAGATTTCATTTGTTTTCCTGCCTAACAACTAAGTAAAAATTCTTTATGTAAAACAACATATTAATGTTTAAAAACATTTTGATTGCATCCAGAAAGATTCCAGGAATTAATTTGAAAACAATTCTCTGAGTTGCATGGTGCCTTTATGATTTTGGTGGAATTTATAATAAATTTTAATTAGCATTTACACTTAAGATGTAATGTATCATAATCCAGTCTCATTCTCTTAAAAATCATTAAAATTAGTGAGGGAAGACAAGCTACTATTTTTTTTCACTTCATCTAGGAGGGTTTCTTTCAGTTCAGTAATAGTATAGATACATATACTGTCCATTTAAAGATGGGAAAATTGATGAAAAGTAATTAACAGCACAAATTAAGTTTTGCTATCACCCTGAAACAAAATAACTATCACCAGATGCTAATTAGCTGGAAAGTTTAAGGAAAGACAGTCTGACAAGGGCATTCAGAACAAAAAGTACCAAGTTTTTTTTAGTACAATTACCCAATTTTATGTGCTGCGTGCTTCTGGCTCCCTTAGTCAAGATCTCTCTCTAAGGACAGAGTGGCTGTTTCTCTCCTCCTCAGCAGAAAAAAAAGAAGAGCCAAAGAGTATGCGAAATGTCAGTCTCATTTCTCAGTCAAATTCAGGCAGCTATAAGCATAATTCACAATATAAAGCAGTGACGATGCAAATCCTAGTCTGGGCTTTGTTTCCTTTTCCTCTCACAGGTATGACCTATACATCAGGCTGAATTCTGGGTATCTTCTCCGTATGCTAAATTATGCAAACTATTGCATTTTATTTGAGCTTCCTGACACACCTCTACATCTACAGAAAAAAAAAATGCTGCTCCCTCCCCCTATCCCCCCCACCAAAACAAGGCAGGCTGTCAGGAACAGTGGCTCTCATCACTTCTATGCATGATCTAAGGGACAGCAACCAACATGGCAGGGTGATGTTCTGTGCTGTCCCTACAAGGAAGGGAATAAAAGCAAGACACTGGTTTGAAGGTCTTTGAGACCTTTCTAATCCTTAAAGGAATCCCAGGATTCAGCTGGAAAAAAAAAAAAAAAAGCAGCTGAGTCCAGAAGAAGGGGTAGGAACTGACATGCCACGCCTTTTGTTTGAATTTGCCACAGCAGCTTTCCAGTATATATGGATGAACAAGGCAAATATAATTTACTTAAAATAAATAATTGGTGTAAATGCTAAAAGAGAAAAGAAAACACTTGTTCTATTTCTGGGCCACTTCTATCTTCCTATAATGCCATATTCCCAAAAGTCTGAGGATACAAATGCAGCTAGTGCAGCTGCCAAGACACAACTGAGGGTTAATGGTATCTTCTGAACTCCAGGAGCAAAAGGCAAGAGCAAACACAGGCAATGCAGTCTCAAAATCTCCTACTGACAGGAGGCAAAAAGCCACATTTCCTACAGGGTCCTTCCCTGTTTATGTCTATGAGGTTGTCTGAGACTAAAGACTACTACCTTCCTTGTCACTTTTAAAATGTTATGTGTCTTTCTCTTCTTCCACTCATGTATTTTTTCTCTTTTTTTCCCAAAAAATTACATATGTTGGTAATAGAAAACATAAGCTACACAATGTGGATTCCCAAATCCTCGGAATTAATTAGTACTTCACTGAAGGGCCATTTAAGAAAAAAGGACTTTTATTACTATGACTAATCAGAGCAATGCTGTTTACAGTAAGGGTATATTGTGGATGCCTCTAAACCCCTTTTGCAATATAGAAGAAAAATTGGCAGCAAATGGCACATATTGGCTTGCATCCATGCTGTTCCAGGTTGGTTATATTTACACTGCTCTGTAGAAAGCAAGCCCCGGTGGATATGTGGAAAATATGTCAATATATCTGTGTTCAGCAGCCAGGGCTTCCTCTAAAAGGGAATAAGTTGTTTTTGTGCCAAGAGGAGGCCAGAAGACAACTGACACTGGACAATCACAGAGCTGGGGCCAGAGCACAAAACAGAGACCAAGCCAGAGCAAGAGCACAAACACATCCATGAAATGTGTGCCACACGCATGTAAATCACTTTAGAAGATTTTGGAAGGACATCAATAACTTCAAAAATAATTTGTAACCTAATCACTGCATGGGCATTTACCACTACAGCACACAGTACCGAGAGTCATGGTAAGGGGGTTAGAGAGATATGAAGCTTTTCCATCTGCTTTCATTTCGCTTCCTTTCTACAACAGAAATATTTGGTGCACACTGAGTTTTGCTGTCCTCTCTCCATGTCCCCCTGCAGTTCTGTAGGTCCTATATCCAGAGGTAGAAAAGAAAACCCACAGAAATCATTGAGACAATGATATACAGCAGGAATATGAACAGCACCTCATTAGGCAAAGCTATTACTTGTTATTTGGTTGGTTTTACATCAGCAGCATTTCACTGTGCCTCTTTTTAATTAATATTTTTCCATAACAGGTTTTATTTGTTATGATTTAAATGCTTTAATTCTTCACAATATTTACAATATTTTATATAACACAATCATCACTCTGAAACATCCCTGCTCTTTGTTGAAATTCAGAGATTTTAAGAATCAGTCCAGCAGGTGACAAGACTGCTCTCACCAACTAAACCAGCAAGAACCCTGTTCTCATAGGACTACTATTTAAACTGATATTTATGTTGGCACTGGTAGTTATGGTATGTCTCTGTTAACATAACTGTGATCAATAAATGGACAACAAAGTTCTTTCACAGGAGCCATCCATCTGTTACTTGCTGTTAAGGTATTGATTTGTATTCTGCATGTGCAGCCACATTACCACACAATATACATAATGCAAGGATGCAGTTACTGAAACTAGTAGCTAAACCTTCATTTGTCTCATGGGTGGGGCAAATAAAAATAACGGACTCGTGACATTCATACACAAGCAACATTATTATTCCCATTTCTCCATTTTGGTGCCAAGGAAAATACATCCACACAAAACACACCTAGCAGCATCTTGAGAACAACAAAAGGTTTCAAAAGTTATGGTATTGTAATTACTCCCCTTTCAGAAAGCTGATTAGATCATCTTAATAGGAAGTTTGGAATTTCAACAACAACAAAAAATCCTCTGCCTCATTAAATGAGATCGTTTAATGAAGAGCGCTCAATTACAGTTTTATGAAGACTTCCTCACATCCCTTTAATTGCTCTTTCCCATTCTAATTAACCTCTTGAATGCCAATCTAGCTTTCCTTCTGGTATGCCCATGCCTGTGCCTTTTCAGTGTGATCCAGTTGCCCACAGCAATAGCAGGACATTGAGCACAGATCCCCCACAGAGTGGTCCCTCTGACGAACATCCTGCAGATGGCATGGCGTGGGCACCTGCATGGGCCAGCCTGGCTCTGCTGAGCTACCACAGCACACCCTGCTTTGGGAACAACTGTGTGCTTTGCCTTCTGCTCTTAGCAGAACTTTGTAATAGAACTATTCAATGGAAAGAGTAACAATTCGTCGTATTGATAACTGTATTCTAGAAATCAGCAACAGGAAGATTCACCAAAGATTGTGCACTTTTCCCTTTCCCACCATGAACTGAAAGTCCTTTCCAATTGAGTGAATGCTGATAAATTCTGCAGCCTCTGGCCACTACAAAAGACGACCCTTATTCCTTATGCCTTTCAGGGATTTTGGTTAATGTGTGTGAGGAAATAGTGCAAATAATTCCATACTGGGGATACAAGATGTATTTTTTTAAAAAGCCAAAGTTTTTATGATAGTTAGGATACAACTAGAAATGCTGAGGTAAAAGTCAGCAAATCTAGATCACTTACAGAATAGGAAGTATAAAGTATAAAATATTGCAGCAGACATGAAAATTACATGCAGTATATCTGTTCCTTTAGTCCCCACTTGAGGCAGGGCAAAGATTGCACAGGCATGAGGAAATAATTTAGTAAAGGCAAGTTTGCCTCAGAACAGACAGACACTAAAACATTTGCACTATAATGAGCAAATTGCCATAAGCAATCCTGGGTTAAGCCACATAAAATCAAGAAGAATAAAGACAGAAAATTCAGAAATCTCTGCATAGGCAGAGGAGAAAAGTAGTCAGGGGGATATAAACAATCTCACTGCATGTTAAGCTATTCACATGCCTTCTCTGTTTCTTGTCAAGTCTCTGTACTCCTAAACACACCCCTGACCAATGCTTACCTTCTTGTCATTCAGACTGCCTTGAACTCAGAGTTAAATTTCTCTAGAAGAAAGTTTACAGGCCACTACATCTCCCTCACATTATCTACCATTTGTGGACAGCTATTGTTTATAAGAACATATTATTAGTAAGTTACAAAACCAAACAAAGTAAAAGGGATGACTGAAAAACACAGTAATTTCCTGAAATCTCATTTAAAAACTCAGTGTGTTTTAAACAGAAGCTACAAGACAGGGTGAAGTCTTAGCTGTAAGTCAACCAGAAACAAGCACCAGACTTCAACCCCGTGTGTCAGTCAATCCTGGGAAGATCAGCTCTCTCAAATATTGCTTTTGGCCCACCAGAGTTTAACTGCATTTAGAGTATCAATTGCCATAATTAATCAATAAATTAGTTTCCTGGAACAGCAGTCTAACTGCTTATTTTGTTATGTTCTTGTTTACCCCTAAGATGGATATTTCTCATATGGGAAGCCTCACCGAACACCTCCTCACTGAGCAAGTTTGTTTTCAAAATCAGCCTCCATCAAATAATGTTCTTGCAGTTCTTATGCCTAAATGAAGATGTCAACAGTGTCTGTGTCCAATGTCCACCCCCACTGTCTTCTTATAAATCACTGTCAGACCACACTTCTGAGTGTCCATAACTCTTCCAAGCATGGC
Organism: Grantiella picta; assembly: GCA_013397955.1. Lineage (NCBI taxonomy): Eukaryota > Metazoa > Chordata > Aves > Passeriformes > Meliphagidae > Grantiella > Grantiella picta. The sequence goes on along the minus strand of VZRM01002315.1, from coordinate 332,567 downwards.
TGTCAGTGGAAGTGGCCCTGGCTGCACTGACAAGAAACACACCATGGACACAAACAGTGGGCTGGACCTAATGGTGGCTTTTTTACACTCCCAACTATTTGGAGGGTGGAAGGGTCAGAGCCAGGCTAAAAGCACTGCCTAAGAGCAGTGCAGAGGCTACAGGGAACTGGGAGTACCACAAAAGGATAAATGCAATGGTACAAAGATAGTATCTGCTTGAACATATCTGCATGTCTCAGACTTTAACATTTAAAAGGAGAATATTGCTCAAATACTTGCTGCACCTAAGACTGAGAGGCACTGCATATCAGAGAGCTTCAGAGCCCTCACTCATGTGATCAGTTTCTTCCAACTGAATTAAAATTCTCCAGGACACAAAGCTGAGGATATGCTTTGGAGAAACCCACTCCCTTTCCTCCCAACTTTTATTTCTTAGGCCATGCCTCATGCTATAGCCAAGTACAATCTACTTAAAAGCCCAGAAATGTCTTCCTAGTCTCTAGGCTAAACTTCACAGAAACAGCTTTTACTTTTATTCCCTTAAAATAGAAGCTAACAGAATGTGGACATTTTTTAATATAGGGAATGATGCAGCAGACTTGGAAATGGACTGACAGCATGGAACCCACACAAACAAATTACAGCTGCTATCAGAAAGCAAATATGCTATGTAGGCATAGAAATTTTTTCATCTCATAATATCTTTAGCATAATGTATCTTCTTTTGTTTCTGCTATAAAATGGTTTCATTTAAGTCCAGACCAACTATTTATGAGACCAAGCCCATCTTTCCCATGACTCCTAGCATTTCAAACAGTTCCTGATTTGCTTCTTTAAATGTCTTTGTTTTAGAGCTTTATTAATTTCATAGAACCACTGTATATCATACCAAATAACTGGCTTCTGTGACATATATTTACACCTGGGTGATGAATCAAGACTTCTTCTCTTTAAGAAGACAGGGCTTAGGTATATTACAGCTTTATTGTAGCAGGTTATTATTCTAATACTTTTAATGCTCTGAGATTCTTAATAAGAGATGCAGCTCCCAGCAGAATTTTGATCTTTTCTTCTACCATCATTTAAGAATCCTATATAGAAACACAATTTATTTTTCTGACACAGAAATAAACAGGCTGATCTTGATATATGGAAAAATCATCCGTAATTATTGCTGTGATTAATGAGTCAGTATGTCATGGCTACCTTTTAAGAAATTTATTGTCTCTTGAGTGAGATACAAACCATTCTAAACACCCAAAAGAAATGTGGGAAGGTTTAAGCCTGTTATTAAAGTACAGAAGCTATCTATATATCGACACATACATTAATGAATACAAACCCAAATATTTCAGAGACTTCAGAGAAAGCTTCTGCTTAAATTCTTTCATGCAGATTTAAGATAGAAAAATATTATCTTTTTAATGCAAATTTAGGATAGAAAAATCTGAATCTTGCGCAAAGTTTGATACTGAATGTGTTTAACTTCACATGAATACAGCACTTAATTTTAAGTGCGCAGTTTCACAGCTCAGCAAGATTGCTTTGCTCTTTGTGACAGTGGAAAATAATGGATGTCACACTATACCAAAACTTTCAGGCTTCAGTTTTAAGACAGTGCTCTGCCAACTTCTAAAATACATTAGAACAATCCACAGAGGTATTTACAGAAGGATATAAGGAAGATCAGAAAGAAACTGGGCAAACAGCACATAGAACCAAAAATGGTCATGCCAAACCATTAAGATAATGAAATTCTGGTATCTCCTCTGTACAGCAGAGGTAGACTGGAGTGAACGTTCATCCATTTATCGTGTTTCACAGTCATGAACTTGGGGAGGGGACATGCAAAAAATTAAGAAAGTTGCAGTAAAACCTTATAAAATGTCCTTTAAGACTCTATAAAATCCCCCAGTACAAACCCAGTTGCCTTTCACCTGCTGCGCCAGTGTAAAAATCACAGTGGAAGGCATGGAAACCTCACAAGAAAGTCTGGGCACTTGGTCACAGTGTCATTCTAAGACAGAAGGAAGTTTGAAAGCCACTTGTCTCCATTTTTTCCTCCAATCCTAAAATGTAAGCAGAATTTATGAAGGAAACATTACGTAATAAAGGAAGACTTGCTTCTTTCCAAACTTTTATGGAAATGACATTGCAAAACATATTTGGCATCCAACCATGAACAATGAGTTCAAAGTCAAATAACCACAGTGTGCGGCACAATTTACACTTACAAAGCATTTAAGTTCTTCCAGACCAGCAGCAGTGTAGGTAAGATCCTCATCTTTCAGAAATGAACTCCAAGTAATTCACTGGCATTCAGATCTTTGGTAGGAACTTCTCCTTAGCCCAGTGGGCCCCTGGTGAAGGGCCTTGGGGTGGGACAGGAGCTTCCCCCTGGCACTCAGGGAGCACACAGGGAGCTGTGCCCTCGGCACAAAAGGCGCCTCAGCAAACACCACCACCTTCAGCAGCCCCTGCTGTCCTTACGTCTCTCTCAAAATCACAAGGCTTCAACAACAGACAGCAGAAACTCAAACAAGGATGATGCTGCTTTTCTCCCCTCAAGACACTGCTCTGTTCCCAGAAAAAGTAGTTTACATTTTGTCCAGCCCTTGTTTCCAGACAGATCAGCATTCACTAAGTACATCTGCCACAACTTTGGCATGACTGCAATGTATTCAACCTACACCACTCATTCCCTTAAAAGATGCTCTTAACAAACTGAGTTGTTTGCTTTTAAAGTGACCTGGCTGAAATGGAAGCATTTTGTTTAGATTTCCCCAAAATAAATGAAAATATTTCAGCAAAAGCAGCTGGGTTCCCATGTGATAATTTGATTTTAATGGAATTTCCATTTTCATTGTAGATATACTGGCATAAAGTTGCAAATAGAATATAAATTTCACAATCACTGGAAGTGTAAAAGCTTACTGAATAATTCACTTGGTTATTGTTATTTTAAGAAACAATACTGAGAAATGGGAACTCAAGTCTAAAAATTAACAATGCACATAAGAAAACAACAAAAATACTGCTCTTTTCAAATATGATGTAATGAATACATACAACTAAAAGGAATAGAAACTGCTACCTCAGCAACACAGGTTGCACATGAGAGGGAGGGCTCAGGTTAAGCTTGGTTCCAAAATTCTGGTCTGTCTTGGGCCTACATAAGGGACAAAAGTAAGCTATCAACAGGCAACACCATTTCTCCTAACTCAACCACAAGAAACAGAGAAATGGGGTGGCAGCCCCCACTGTGATGTTGCCAAGATATATCCAAAGGACTCTTGGGGAAGTTGAGCCTTTGCCTGATCCTCCCAATAATAAAATAAAAAAAAATTAAAACAAATCTGAAGTGGCATGGGTAACATCAATTCAAGACACAGTAATTTTCAAGTCTGCAACAGGGGCACAGATATTTTGTGTAAAGCTCATATGTTAGCACCTTGGGCATCTTCTGGCATATCTTCTATTTCGCTCATGTTTTGTCTGAAGTAAATTCTATTTAATCTTGTCATAGAAATAACAGGAGTTAAAAGCATAATATTTATTTGTAAGTACTTTTGATAGTACTAAATTCCAGAGGCTTTTCTCTGGGACATGGCTTTTCATCGAGGCACCTGTTGGCAGAGGGGAAAGCAAATGTCAAGCATACCTGCAGGCACTCCGTGCAGCGTGCTGGCAGGCGTTCTGCTGCCAATCCAGCTGACTATAATAGCTCCCAAGACTAGGTGCAGCTTCCTCTGCAATACTTGCTTGCAATTTTGTTCCCCTGCCAACTTGCTAAAAAAAATCTGAAGCAAATCAAACTTTTTTGTTTGTTTTTGGCTGCTTGCTTATCAAAACTTTGCAAAACTTTAATTTCAGCCTCATGAGCCCTGCAGCTGTAAATTAATTGAATAAAATTTACAAACATTATGCACTGATAAAGCACTTCCAAGACTTTTCCCTATTCAGTTGACTTAGCTGCTTGGCATGACAGTTTTGCTTGACATGAGTTCAGAGCCTCTGGAAACCTTCCTAATCCCACTCTCCAGGCCTTGTGCCTATTCATGGAACCATGTTAACCCAACTCCAGAAAATTAATAAATCTCAGATGGTTTTGAGCCCTCAGAAACATCCCTTGGTACACATTCCACCTTATTTATATTGCAGGCATCTTGTTGCACAGAGTAACTCTTATTTGAAAGACCTAAGAAGAAACCAGTCTAGTCCCCAAACTTATTAACATTTAATCAAATATCTCATTTATGATTATTGTGGGTTGAAGCATAATTGCATTTGCTACCATCATTCTGAAATCATCTGTTTATATTTCAGTGCAGTATTTCCCTATCAGTGTTCAAACTAAATATTTTCAATGGAATCACTGGATGATTTCTTTTGTACTAAAGAACAAAAAATCTCTTCCGTCCATTTAGCGATCCATAAAGACCCTCATCCTCCCCATTTCAGCTAATATTTTTTATTAGACCACAAAGCACAACTTTTCGGAGACACATTATACTGGTATAAAATTAAGATGATCTCTTACATTCTGTGCTGAAGAAGGAGTAAAAACTATACATATTTTATTAAATATCTGGCTGCATTGTAAAGTAGTTTCCCCATATTTTTATCTGTTTAGTATTTTGAAAACAACTTTTAAGTAATAATCTGTAGGGACTACAATAGTCTTTATGCTTAAAACGAAAATGAAAGTCCAAGTAACATCTCTGAGTCATACCTATTAGAGCTCACAGGCAAAGCACATGGAAATAAATATCCAGGCTGTAAATAAGTTGTTACATAAAGACGTGAATTAAAATGGAGGTCTATATTGACCTATAATATATATGTAAATAGTTCAATGAAGTTTTGATGGGGATTAATTAATAGAAATAACTTTATATCACTCCGAGATTCCTTTCATTTCTATTTGAGTGGAAAATTAACTACAAACAACATGATGCTAAAATGATGAGGAAACCCACAAGTACTTCTCTCTTAAGTAGTCAAAAAGTTTGTGAAAATATTGGGCGCTTAAGGAAGGGAGGACCAGCTGTTCCTAATACTGATATACCAGAAGAAAGTTTCATAAAAACTTCATGCATGCAACAAAAGAGTGTGATTCAAAGCAAAATCCATAACACAAAATATTGGAATCGATTCAGCTGTGTAAGAGATGGAGAGAATACAAAATGTTGTTCATGTTTTGGCAGACTAATCATTTTAACAGAATCAGATCATCATTTGCATCAGACGCCTCAATCTACAGATGTGATGATGTCATGAAACTCCAAGAAAAATGTGTAAATATATTTCAGAAGTCAGAGCAGAGCTACTGAATGACACAAATAAACATGTAAGAACAATGTATTTTAGGTCATCTTGCTCATAATACAGTCAAGCACTTCAACTGGGTAATATTTCATGGGCAGTATTTAAGCAATAAATACCAAAATAAATTGGGGACCAAAAGAAAAAACATTTTCAAAGGCATAGAGTACTTTCATTGGCCTTTTCCCACATCAGGGAAACAGAATTTGGGCACATTACTACCATTTTTCCCTTGAAAAGCTCCCACATGAATCAGCTCTGCCCTTAAGATCAAGTACTTGAAATGCTTGAGATTAATTTTAGGAAGGAAAAAAAAATCTAATATTTATCAGAGCAATTGTTACAATAACAGCCTTGGAGAGAGTGACCACATGGGAGACACAGTGTCACTGAACAAGAGACACCAGTGCCGGGGGGAATATTGCACCAGTGTTACTCAGCTGCAATCTGGAGAAATAAAGCAAGCCTCACCAAGCAAGGAGAAAAGAAAAAGAAAAAAATAATTGAAAATGAGTCAACTTTCAAAACTCAGTATTATTTAAGATGATTTCATGAACAAACCCGAGCTTTTTAACTGTTCCTTCTAGTTAGAAAAATATTAACCATGTGCCTAGTATTTTATTTATACAGTTCTAATCTTCATCTATCATGACACAGTCAAGTAGCTAAATCCATCTTAGCCAACACTTACTGCATTAAGGAAGCCCAAATACAAGTTTCTTCCTCCTCATAGTTGTAGGGGAAAATGTTAGGTAATCCCGGAATTTTTTACTTTAATATCATTAATTTAATATTACTGCAATATCAAGAACTCTGAGTGGATGAAGGCATTTCATACAAAGACTATCTTCATTGTAGGCAGGGCATTGATGGAGGCCAGGGTAGTCTAGATAATTATATGAATTATATCTGAAATGCAGTGAGGAGTCGCAAGCAGTAAAGCAGGTTTTTAAAAGCTCATGATTTGGAGCTTATGTTTTGCTTTGAACCAATCCTTTAACAAGGGTTCTGCTCTATTGCATATCATCTCAGAATCATTTGAAGAACAATCATTTTCATTTCCTCATCACCCAGGCACCCAATCCTAATTCCTCACACCAATACTCCAACATCAAGAAGGTAGGCGAGTTTATAAAACACCTGAACTGAAGAGCAGGAACTCTGTTGTCACTTCCCTGTGAATGCTGCTGAAAATACTGAGGCAGTCTGTATATTTATGTATTTTATTTTCATCTCCTTACAAGTCACATGATATATTCAAAAATCCTGCCAAACCAATGTCTTACACCTAATAACATGGTCTGTATACCATGTTATATTAGCTGGTTGGTAGGTTCTGTTGCTCATTTATCAAGATGTTTAGGAATTAATGGATGAATCTCTTTCTGCTTTTCTATTAGTGATACTGGTAAGCTCTGAATATGCCGGAAGAAAGGAGCTCCAAAACAGATAAATTATATGGTCGCTTCAATACACATAAAAGCAGAAAGGACTGCAAGCCTAAGAATTCATAAAGCCTGTGAGACACACAGAAGACCACTGTTAAATACAGCTAACAGCTGATATATTAATGGTTTGGGGTTTTTTTTTAGTGAAGACTGGTTTTTAAATATAGTGATGGTCCTGTATAATTAACATGAAACTCAGGGCAACACTAAAGCTCACAGAATAGACAGATATGTAAAATACGCAGCAGATATCCCACTTCATCAGAATAAATTAACTTTTAAAGAAATGTGATTAAAAAATTAAATAGTAGAAATTATAAAGTACATTGTTTTCCCCACTACGAAAACTCTCAGACTGTAATGACTGTATTTTTTCAATACATGTTCTTATCTAAGTTTTCTCAGGTTTTTTTATCATTACCATTCGTTATTTACAACATATGATTGCCACTTTGTAACAGAGTAATAATTTGGAGGAATTTGCCATAGGTAACCAGCTTTTCTGGAAGAGAATACACTCATTTTCTCTTAGTTTCTTTTTATTCACAACATGTGCACAAACTGAAATAACATAAAGAGGATGCTGCAAACAGTTGCCAAACCACACAAGGACAATTCCAATAGCAGCCCAGATGAAACCACTTTGTCCAGGCAGGAGGTCAGAAACTACTCTTTCAGCTTGTGATATTTCATTCCAACTCAGCAAAGTGCCTTCCTGCACCATTTGCACTCCCTTCACGTGACTCTGCGTCAAAGATATGTCCCAGTAGGAACGCTAACTCGAAACACAGCAGGCATTTTCCTTTCTCCCTGCTCTACTTTTGCTGCCTTGTTCTGAGGACAGAACCTATAACATAGCGCTAAAATGGCACATTTTTAAAATATTTCAGAAGATAATGATGCAGTTGTAAAGCCCAGACCTTGTTCTGCAAGCACAGTCTTAAATGTGATAAGCCAAATGAGTTGGAAAGACGATTTCCCTGTGCTGCTCTGAGGGAAGACCAAGAGAGGATCTGGTGAGCCAGGAGCACATGTAAACACAGGGATTCTGCTAGAAAACGGGCAGTGATGACTGTATAACTCATGTGTCAATCTGAAAGCTTTTCAGATGATCAGAAAGTGAGCACTGCACTGATAAGAGTTCAGAATTTCACCTAATGATGGATAGATCTTCTCTAAATTATTTGGAGGGTGATGCACCAAAATTGCTATATTTAAGTGAATGCCTTTGGAGGCATTTCTCACATGAAACAGGACATAAAGCATTTAACTCACATAAGTATGAAAGAAGAGGTAAAATTACACTAAAGCTGAAGACCAAGTTAAAAAAAAAAAAAAAGAAAATAAATTAGGATCGCTTAGTTTTTTAGCTGTCTGAAGAGAACAAATAAAAGAGAAAACAGATACATATACTTAAAGCAACACTATAAGTGCTGAGTATTTCCAGTCATGCAACTCAATCTGTGCTCTGACCTTCAGAGGGTGAGCACCACTTCCCCAGCTTCACCTCTGCACCATTAGAAATTATGCTGCACGTACCCAATATGTGTTTAAGTCACCATCTTTTGGCCATCCAAGCATCACAAAGAGATCAGGCCTTCAGTGAGTGAAAAGATTACATTCACTTCAGCTTTCAAAATGACTTATCAGTGAAATAAAAACATAGACAGTTTCAAATAACTAAACCAGAAATGAGATCTGTCTTTGCAGTGACTAGGGAGCAAGGGGACAGATTGCCTATATCCATCCCAAAATGTCTTCATCCATTCCACAACAGACTATTTGTGAAGCAAATATCATCAACAGTGTCTTCTATTCAGTTAAAAATCAAGTAAGAAAGGCAACATTCTATTAGATAACTGTAAATACTGCCCGAGGATTTGCGTATGTGAGGATCAAGGTCTTCTGCAATTCTGCTGACGGATTATCCCCCACTTAATTATTGAGGTCTGTAAAAATTATGGAGAGACATGCAAATGTAATTAGGAGGGCTAGTCTTTTAATGAACTAACAAGGAGTGCTATAGGTAGTTAGATACTTAATCATTGCTACAAGCAACACTAGAAGCTTTCTCATTAAAAAGTTAGTTTGCGAAGACAATTTTTTCAGGTGATGAAAAATGCATAGAGAAACCTAATACAAGTTAAATTATGTTTTCTGCTCATTCTAAGATCTCCCTTTATGCCAGAAAAAATAGAAAGCAATGCTCTGCTTCATTAGTCCCTTGGACGTGAAGGTAGCATAAATTCATGGCTTCACACCTACATACAGGAACAGGGAGAGTAGTGCACTATGAATTAACTCAAAGGGCCAGGCAAAATCTCACTAGGGTCCACGGAAAAAGAAAAGCCAGCATGTGACAAGACCACTGTATGTCTTCCAAAGGTCAAGCTATAGTTGAACAGACAGGAATGTTACTTTTCACACAGCTCAATCATGAACTGGAATATTCACCATGTTAAACCTTGCTAGAGCAGGTAAAATAAATTAATTAGGCTGTAGAGGTACCATCCCAATTCTTTGGGACTTTTTTCAGTCGAGGCTGCACACTTTTGTGTGGGGAAAAAACTTTCTTGAGAGCAAGGGCTTAATGGCAGCTGTGTGATAGAAACTAAACTGCTCCCATTAGACCACAGCAGCACATAACAAGAACCCAGGAGCCAAGGAGTGTGTTGCAGGCTGTACAATGACACTTGTTTCATACAACCCTTTGAACAATCATTCTTTTATTTATTTCTTTTTTCTATTTTTTTTTTTTTTTTGCTAAAACAAAGGTATTGAAATCATCAAATCATTCTGCAACAATGTTATTGCAGGAAACCTTGTCTCAGCATGTTAATAGGTTCAAATAAGCAAAGCTAATGATATTTCCGAAACATAATTGACATAATTGTGGAATTCCACTGTTGAAGTAGTAGGAATTAGAGAGTAAATGTTACTATCTCAGGCTATTGATTTGTTACCTGTACATTTAACAAGGTGATGAATGAATCAAAGGCCACTGTGAACCTAATGATGTTAGGATCTAGCATACGGCAGAACAAAAGGTTAGTTGAATTTAGACATCTTATCTCCTTCTAGAGATAGACTTAATCTTCTAACTTCTGAAAAAAAAAGCCCAAACCTACATATATTATTGATTTAACAACTTACAGAGTTCTCAGTAAAATTATAATTGGAACTAAAATTTGATCCTTGGATGAAACAAAGAGAGAAAAGACAGCTCTTAAAATAGTTAATATAAAAATTCTGACGTATCCTTTTACTACTAAGGTTATATATACATTGTACCAACTACTTGCAGGAGATGACAGGTATTAAAAATACATTTTAAACCTACATCGCATCTAACAGAATTTGGAATTCCAAAGTTGATAAAGCAACTAATTTTATTTGTATTAATCCATAAATTAACCATGGCTTTAAAAAGTCTGCCTTAAGTAATCACAAGTACCAACATGACATCATTTGCAATAAAAATCCTGCATTATCATAAACTTACTAACCTACCTAAAAACAAATGTGCAAATCCTAGCATTATAAATGTTATTGGCAAAAGGTCTATTGAATTTAACAGCATCAAGGTTTGAGCCAGTACTTTTCTAGATCCAGAAAGGTTAAATATAATATAAATTCTGAAACTCTGGGAGGACTCTAAAACTAACTTGAATACAGTAAAAGTTTTTAGTGAGAAATTCAAATTAGAGTGTGTTAGGAAAACTAAATAGAAGGAAGAAAAGAGCATATCTTTGTCTTTTTACATAATTAAAAGGTATAAATTGAAAACTGAATTGAAAATGAGAGCAGAAAATAAAGGCAATGATTAAATATTCACTGCATGTAAAGAGAAGCCCTTTAAATAAAGCTTTCATAGAGCAGCTGAGCTGATATCCTCTACTAAATTATGCTGTTGTTATTCATAAGTAGTTTTGACATGAGTCAAATAGATGCAATAAAATAAAGTAGCAGCATCAAATTTAAAAATAATAATAATAAAAACCTTGGTAATTAATACAGCTCCACAGGAAATTAAAAAAATAAAAAAGCCAACAAAAGTGGGTGAAAATCCAAGTACAGCTGTGAAGAAGTTTGAAAGCACCATGTACTGAACTTCCCACACTGACACCCAGATCCAATTACCATCCCATATTACCCTTAGGTCATAGCAGCAGCAACCAGCTCACATCTCTGGCAAAGGAAGACAAATGTAATCTGAGCAGGGAGATTCCCAGTTTGAGCCTGGGACAATGTAATTGCCGACAGAGGACCCAAAGGGTGACTATACCTTGGAATTGTGTAACTCGCACCAAAGGAGTGTGTAAACCTCAGCCAGAATATAAGCTACCTTTCCACCAGGGACCTTTCACACTACAATGAGGACATGGAAAAATTGCCTACGTGCCTCAAAGCAAAATGACAGATTTCCAGCTTCTTAGTCAGCTGTAAGCCTCCTGAAGTATTTCCTTGAACTATTTCCATTACTGAGCAGTAACCAATGTCCAGAAACTACATTAGATGCCTCTAACCAACTGATACAATCATTATGTCTATTCTACTAATGATGCCTCAGATCAAATCCTCATAGCACCTCAAAAAGATAAGGAAAGAAATGGGAAATTGTTGCCAGGGAACACAGGATTAATTCAGAGCAGTTGGAACACACTTACACAGCAGTATTGGCTGCCTCTCACCCAAGGAAAAAGAGGAGGTTCAACCTGAAAATATCCTTTGGAAGAAGAAACAGAACAATTCCCCAATAAATAAGATTTTAACACATACAGGGAAAATAATGGATTTGCTTCCCCATAGTAATTACAGTAATATATGTATACCCCTTGCTAGCATTCTATATATTTAAATTTTTAAAAAAACCAACCCACCAAACTTTCAGGGGGGAAATAGAAATACTTAGAATCTTTTTTGATAAAGAAATAAAGAAATACTAGCTCAGAATCATGCAGAAAAATCTTTTCCAGTTAGATAAAAAAGCTGCTTGAGCAACCATTATCATGAGGATTGTTTTTTATTGTTCATTTCCAGGCAGTGAAATCTGTGGCTAATGTGGCTGCCCCACAACAGCTGCTAATACTCTAGAGACACTTTTTGATATTCTGATTTCCAGCACTGCATTGCAATACTGAGAGAAGTACAGGAAAAAGCAGGACACTGCCAGGCAAACACACTTATGTGCAAAACCCCTATAAACTATCCAGTGCAGGCACACACTAAGGACATTTACTTTTGAGGTTAATAAAACTTGTTTTACAGTACACCAGAGTCAGTAAAGGAAATTACTACCAGTGACATTAGAAATGGACTGCCTATTGTACTCACTAATACTTTTTATGGTTTATGTTATGACCTAAAGCCCTAAGATTTTAACATACCATCAAGAACCTTTTTAATAGTCTTTATAACCAGTCCTGTGGGAGCAGGAAAGATGCAAATTGTAAAGAGCACAGAGCTTTAGGCACATGCATTCATAAATATGTTTTACCCAATATCACAATTCTTCGATTTCTCAAGGTTGAAATAAATCAAGAGCTGGATTCAGATTTTAAAACAGTGTACCTGTGTAATATTAGGAAGTCTAATAGTTGTCCCTTAATATCCCTTTACCTAGCCAGAGCCAAAAGGAGGTTGGAAAGTATGAAGCACAGAGGTTGTAGAAATACTGAGAAGAAGCACAAAGATGCTCCAGTAATGCCTCAGGTAAGCTGGGGGAAGCTTCGGATTGAACAGTAGCAGATACACAAGAGGGAACAAAGCAGCAGGACAAGTTGTTTCCATGCTTCAAACCCATTGTGCTGCTATGATATCCCGTAGTAACAGATTCTGAATCTCTAGGTCATGAAACCTTTCCTCACAGGTCAGACTCACAGTGCCCAGGGAAGCAGAGCTGCCCTCTCTCATGCCAAGAGGTTGATCTGGGTCTCAGTACCTGGTGTTATGTTCAAAACAACACTGATGCAGCAGGTGATGACTTTAGACCTCATCCTACATCTGGGTTACCAGCAGCAGGCAGAGCTTGTGCTCCCTGTCCACATGCAGGCTTGGCCTTCACAGAGCTGGCAGAGGCTGTGGCTGCTGCAGTTATTTCACAGCACTGTGACAAAAGCACTGGATGTGACAAGGATTGCTATTGTGTCTGTGACAAGAATCCCTGCAGCTGTCACAAAGACCACTGTGGTGTCCTGCTGCAGGCATGCTGGTGGAATCCCCAGTGAAGCCCAGTGACACTTGCTCTGTAATCTCTATGACACGCATTTACCCCGAAGGAGTTTCCCTAGCAAATCTAGAAGGCTCAGAGGATCAGGGATTTCCCTTTGAGGTCCAGCAGCTAACACCTCCAAGTTGGGTTACAGCCCCACAGTCCATGCTGGGACTGCCAAAGTAAAAATATGAGGTCAATGTTATGCTGATGGAAGAAGGGCTAAAAGATTTTTTTTTTTTATTTCCATGAGGTCAAGATGGCTCTAGTGCTATTGCCATTGACCAAGTTCTCCAGTAGACAAATTTTCTACTGCTCCCGCTGGATCCCTACAAATCTATGCAGCGTGATGGGATTCATCCAAGAATCCTCCAAGAGCTGGATATCTCAAGAGCGGATATCATCGCAAAACCTCTGTTGATGATTTTTGAGTGGTCTCGGGAATCTGGGGAGGTCCAGCTGACTGGAAACTGGCAAATGTCTCAGTTTTCAAGAAGGGCAAGATGGAGGACCCTGGAAACTACAGATCTGTCAGTCTCACTTCAGTGCCTGGTAAAGTTATGGAGATTGTTCTGGGAGGTATTGCAAAACACCTGAAAGACAACACAGTCATTGGTCACAGGCAGCATGGGTCTGTGAGGGGAAAGTCCTACTTGTCAAATCTGATTTCCTTTTACGACAAGGTAACACACCTAGCTGATCGGGGGAAGCTAGTTGATGTAACCTTTTTGGATTTTAGTAAAGCTTTCGATACCATCTCTCACAATATCCTTCGGGACAAAATGTCCAGCACAGAGCTGGATAAACACGTCATGGGATGGGTGACCAACTGGTTCATGGGTTGGGCACAAAGGGTTACAGGGAATGGGGTGACATCAGACTGGTGACCTGGCACTAGTGCCCCTCTTAGACCCTGTGCTCATCAGCATCTTTGTAAATTACTTGGATGTAGGATTGGAAGGGATACAGAGCAAGTTCACAGATTATACAAAACTGGGAGGAGTTGTTGAACTCCCTCAAAGGCAGAGAAGGCCCTGCAGAGAGACCTCAGCAAATCAGAGTGTTGGGCAATCACCAGCCATATGAAGTTCAACATGGCAAAGTGCTGGATTCTGCACCTGGGATGGGGCAATCCTGGATCTATAGACAGACTGGGGAAGGAGATGAAAGATGTTTAGTTATTAAAAAGCATCCCAAAGAAGGACTACAAAGATGGTGAAGGGCCTAGAGAAGAAGCCATTTGAGGAGAGGCTGAGGTCACTTGGTGTGTTTAGCCTGGACAAGACTAAGGGGAGACCTCACTGCAGTTACAGCTTCCTTGTGAGGGGAAGAGGAGGGGCAGACACTGATCTCTCTGGTGACAGTGACAGGACCTGAGGGAATGGCCCTGAAGCTGTGTCAGGGAAGGTTGAGCTTGGATATTAGGAAAAGGTTCTTCACCCAGAGGGTGGCTGGGCATTAGAACAGCTCTCCAGGGAAGTGATCACAGCATCAGCCTGACAGAGTTCAATAAATGTTTGGACAATGCTCTCAGGCACATGGTGTGACTCTTGGGGTGTCCTGTGCAGGGCCTGGAGTTGAACTCCACGTTCCTTGTGGGTTCCTTCCAACTCGGCACATTCTGTGATTCTGTGTGATTTATCCAAAATAAAGGGTTCATTCAAAGGTATCTCAATATTTTCAATGAGGTATCAAGTTGGTTTCTTTTTATGGCCAAGGGTTTGCTCCACTTACAGCAATATAAAGCAAAACTAGTCTCTGATATTTTGTGGAGAGTCTGTAACAGAGATCACAGATCTGCCTTTTACTTAAAAAACATGACTTCCATTATATGTATCTATTTTCAAAGGCTTACCATAAGTAGTGATTGAAAACACTGGCATTTGGAACACAAGAGAGCTATATTGAAAAGAAGCTAGCTTGTTGTTCATTTTTTGGCACTTAGGGAATCAACAAACTTTTAGCTGAATGCAATATGCCTGTGTTGAATTAGATGTGTATAAAGCAAAACAGAAATTACCAACCAAATATTACCATGATATAATTATATATGGTTTCAATTTTAGGATATGAATCTAACCAGCAAACCCACAACGTAGGTCCTTTCAGCAGCCTAAAATGAAAAAAACTGCTGTGACAGTGACAGCAGTGTCACACGACTGTGAGTATGAAAACGCCATCATGGCCTGCCAGCAAGCAGCCAGCAGCTATGTGCTCCCTTCATGGTCAGGAGTTCCCTTGAGCTGCCTGCACATGCCAAGGGAAGCCACCTGTATTTTCACCTTAGCACTCAAGGCAGCAGCTGTGACCCCAAACTTTCAGGTGAAGGAGGGCTGAGTCTATCTCTTGCCCATGCAAAGGTTAACAGAGCAAAAATCTTCCTGTTATTTCTGCTCCTCCTGCTTGCTCCCCTTCCCTTTGTTTGAAATTTTGCTGTTATGAACCTGTTATCATCAGAGCCAACTTGCCACTTGTTATTGTTTTCCTCAATGGATTTATGTAGCTCTAAGGAGCTGTAGGCAAAGGTATCACTGCAAGAAATTGTTTAAACCAAATGCTTCTTTCTAAAACATATAAGGCTCCATCCTACTTCCTTCTCAAAAGTAAGGTGGGAGGTTACATCTTCTGTAGAAAAACCCCACAACAATCTACAATCTAAACTAACACAATTCTGTTGATTTCAGAAGCCAGGCAAGACACAGCATGTCCTTTGGGTTTCACAAGTTTGCCATGTACAATGAAACCAGATTCTGTTAAGGATAATTACTGCCATCTCATTCAACTTGCAGTCATCTACCATAATAAAATTCTCACACTGGGTTTTTCTTTAAAAAAACACACAAACAAAATTAATAAAGTACTGGATAGCAACCACACTGAGTATTCAAATTAAAATTTAATTTCTAACATGGTCCTGTAGGACTAGTCATGAATTTGTACTTTTGTGAGGGAACCTGGGTTGTAATTTTTTTTGTGTTCTTTAACATTATTCTAGACCCTTGTACATGGTCTCCATTGTGGTGCCTTCATCTATTGGCAACAAACAAGGGCTTACACAATATGCTGTATTTCTTGGAGAGTCTGTTAAAAATGCTTTCCTTGCTTAGTCTGTATTCATGTTAATTTGCATGTTGAACACATGAAGAAATCTAAAAAATTTAAGGGGGAAGTGAACCAGATTTGTTCATTCTTCTGATGAGGTTAAGGGAAGACCATTATCTTTAACTGAAATAAAAGTAAATTTACACCACAAAAGCCACACCTGCATAGAAGGTTTCCTTCAGCTAAGTTTACTGGACTGAGACAATAACCTGAGTCAAATAGTGTCTTTCACACAAGACTGAAAGCTGTCTTAAATGTAGACCCAGTGATCACCAAGGGGAGTGAACATGGGACTGTCACTGGGCTCAGTTCCATAAGCTCTTTCAGAAAGCCTCAAAAGTCCTTCTCTGAATTTCTGTATATCTTCTCTTCCCTCCGATTCTATTAACATGCTCCTAATGCTCAGCAATCATTTTTTCACTTACAAAGAACCAGTTCTTAACTTATAAAAAATAACACTTTATTTCAGAATAATTGCAGCATCCATCATGTAGCTCCTAAGTGAGAGCTGGAGCCACATGACCATTTAGTTAATGGGTTCAAATAATGAGAGCTATACAACAAAAAAACACACCAGAACAACAAATACACTAGATTAAAGTAACTTTTCATGTTTTACCAGAGTTTTCTTCTCCGACTTAAATTAGAATTTGCAAATGTAAAGAGTCTTGCTAGCTTGGGGCTAGCATGTAAGACAAACAGTATCTTTAAAAAAAGAAAAATTTGAAGATGCATTCCTTTTTCCCAGTAAGATATCCTACTAGACCACTTTTTTATTATGGTACAGAAATTCATCCAGTGTCCCTCACTTTGACTAAAATTGTCAAACAGTACCTGAAGTAATAGAAACTTTCACAAATATGTGGAAACTATTTACGATGTCTAATAAAGATGTTGGAAGACCAATTATGATGATTTCTCCCCATAGATGAGACTTAGAGTCTAATATGAAAGTACTTTCTTAACACACATCACACTGCTTTGTCACGAACCGAACACTTCTTGTTCAAAAGCGCAATAAATTGTATCTAAAACTATAGATAGTAGAGTGTTCATGCTAGTCAGTGAAACAAAAAGGACAGAAAATTGTGTAGTCAGGAGGGAAAAAAAATTACAGAATTTCATACATCAACATAAATATATCTGCATAATCTCTGCATAAGAATAAAACACCAGCTTCTGGTTCACTACTGAGTCTTTCCTTCTCTTTAGAAGAGAAGGAGTGTAATGTTACATATAATGGCGGGTTTTTTTGTAAAAGCATTGCTAAGTATCTTAGGAGGCTATCAAAATAAAAATAACAGGATGGACTTTATCAGTAGGCTTTTACAGACTAACCTCTCCTCAAATAGGAAGTTAACAGACTCGGCAAACTGTCAGACAGCTCTGAGCTAGGCAGCTTGGCTGACAGGATAAGGGCCAGAGCCTCAGTCCAGAAGACTTCAATAAATTTGGGAGTTAACCAGCAGAAATGTCACGACCTTCAATAGGGAAAACCACAGAATTCTGCAACGAGAGTGGAATAACCCCATGCATTGACTGAAACCTTACCAAGCAGCAGCCCTTAAGAATATGCCTGTGATGTTACAGTTGACACCACACTGCAAAAGTGAGCCCTCACTGCGAGCAAAATAAACGGCACTCGGAACTGCATCTGGAGCAGCATGGCAGCAGACTAAGGGAGGCTAGTGCTGAGGCAGCTGGGGAGACCCTCAGTTCAAGAGGGATGCAGAGAAAATAGAAAAGGTCCAACAAAGGTACCTAACACAAATACCCTGTGTAGAGAGGCTGAAGGAGCTGGGCCTGATGAGTTTGGTAAAGAAGAAACCACAGAGGTATTATCTATTTACAACTCTTGGAAGGGCAATTCTTTGGACACCACCAGCAAACTCCTCTTGGTAGTGTCAGACAGCATAACAAGGAAAACAACCACACAAATCGGTTTCAGAGACTAAAGTTGGACAGCTGGAAAGATATTCTCCCCAGAAACACTGGAATAGGTTGCTGAATAGGTTGCCAAACAAGTTGAGAGATTCTGTCCTTAGAAAGGTTCATCCAGACAAAGCAATGGCTGATCTGGTCCTTTGTTGCAACAGCCCCCTTCCAAGTTGTAGAACCTTGGATTATTGGAAGACTAGAACTAATTAGCCTTTAAATGGCCTTCAAGATGGCATTTTTATCATTCCTCAAAATAGTAAAGTTACAAACTATCCTTCCATTCATTATCAATCTATTCTTTTACTGATCAGGTAGTGTAAATGCTGATTTTTTTCCTTTATTTCTACTAGATTTTTCAATGCAATACATGTATTCACAGAAACCAACATCTCAGTGCTTTTTTACACTATTACAAAAAGCTGTTCTTAAAGATAACCACATGTACATCTGCCTAATCTGGAAATCATTTACAAGACCTATGTCACAATGTTAATTCTTTAATTTCTTTCTTAATTAAGTAGTGTTTCTATCTCTGCACAAGATTTGGATTTTATGAAAGAGCTATGTTGTTATATATTCACTGGCATCACAAACTGGACGAGATTTGAAAGAGTGCTGACAATGCGTCAGCCAGGCAGTATCATCTCCTAAAATTATGTAACAATCCTCATTGTAACCTCCTACTTGCTTAGAATGAACTGATGAATTTGCACCAAAGTGCTGCATACAAAAAGGAAGCATAGCATCTGGGAAATAGAGGTCACTAAAAACTACTTTGTTCAATGAAATTCAAAAGTTTTAATCAATGACAAAGTTTCTTTCTTAAAAGGTAGCTTCTTCCTTAAATCTCTAACCAGATAATGATGTGTCAGTATTCAAACTAGACACAAATGGCAGCCTTCATCTCTTAAAGAGTGCATATGTGCCAGTTACAGGCAATTTTTGTATGGCTTTGTAAAGATGAAAGGGAGAAGCTTGGGGAAAAGCAGCAGAAAGCTCATCACTGAGTAACCTTAAGGCATAATGAGTTCCTGAAATCCTCAGGGACTCGGAGCTGGGAGGAGGCTGGGCACTGAGCTCTCACCCTGCTCTGCTGGGTCACTGGCCACTAGCTCTCCTCTGCTGGCGCCCACTGCCCTGCTCCAAGGGTGCCTCTCCCAGCCCCAGTGGGGCCCAGCCTTGCCCTTTCCTCTGCACACAACTCCTCATCCATTTCTCTGGAGGCAGGAACCACTCACTGCTGCCTAGTCAGCCTGTTTCTGATTAACAGCCTGGTTTTGTTTGCTAACAAGTGCAAGGTGTTGTTTGAAAATGCAGCCTTTGGTACCTTGGCCATCACGTATCATGTGGGCTGTCAGGGCTCTTCCAAAGGGCCACCCAAGCCTGCTGGCAGGTAGTATCATCACAGAAAGGGAAGAGATCCTGTGTTAAGTTGTCGAGGAAAGAAAGCCTGTATCTGTTCAGTGGGTCACTAAGCATCTTTGAAGTGAAAAATAACAAACAGAGAAATCAACCAGCACTTATTTAGAAATCGCTGCAGTACGGGAAATGAAGAAAAGCAGCGACAGCAACAAAAACCCCACCCCACAGAGGAAAGCTGAAAGGCTGAGGATGTCCTTGGATGCCTTCCAAAACAGGCAAGCACACTTCATGCTGCTGTAGCTACATAAAGGTGCTTGCTTGCGAATTCAGCAAGTGTGTTGTCATCAATAAACTGTTTTAAATAAGAAGCTTTGATGCAAATAGTTTGCTCTGATCTTTAGTTAGTGAAAGGAAAAAGTGTCTTACAGCAGCAAAGAGAATCTCTCTGCAGCAGATCACAAGTACATCATACACACATATCCTTTAACCACTTTCAATACTTCTTTGCCAATTTGAACTTCTAGCATGATGTTACTCAAATAAATTGAGATCAGAATAAACATCTAATTTCACATGCAACATTGTTTTTATATAATATAAGCATAACGGTTAATTTAAATTAAATTGCTACTGCCTATCTAAAATTATTAATAGAAGATATTCAAAAATTGTTTAACATTTTTCTATCTAAATACTTGAAATATTACTCAGGGCTAGAATGACTCACACCATCTTAAATACCCAGAACAGCACTCATTAATTTCTAGGCCCTCAACACTTGTGTTCAGATGCACCACAGAGCAAGTGCTGGCTCCTTGGTGTTTGTGCCAGGAGAGAAACTTAAATATTCTGGGGCAAAATGCTGTCAGCACAGAACAGAGGCAAATGGAGAGATTAATCTCCACAGTACCCCAGAGAACCCCTGTGGCTTGGGCAGGGGACAGAAACACATTCAGGCCTTAGTTTCCCAAAACATACATTTTTTGTTCATTAAAGCTGATATGAAAGATTTTTTGGGAGTGCAGAGGGAGCAGGTTAGACCAAGGCTTGATCAATTTCCTAGCTGATGTAGGTCTAACTCATCTGCAGGGAGAAGCAGAGCTGCTTCTACCAAGCAGGTAGAGAGGTGAGACAGGAATCCTATAAATGTCATCCCGGATTGTCGGCTCAGAAATAGAAAATGAAAACACATTCATGAAACAAGTGTTTCCAACGGATCAAGTCCCCAACAGCAGCAGCCTATTCCATGATACATTTTGTTCTCATGTACAGTATTATAAAACTGCTGTTCACATTACTGCAGTGGTTTGCCCCATTAGCTTATGATTGCTGTGGGAATCAAAATCCGTTTGGAGGGTTATGGGGAAATGCTGAGGCCCATGCAAACAAGGAAGAGCAAGCGTTATTATCAATACCTACAATATATAAACACAATTACAGTCTAGAAGTTAAAGAACTGAATTAAGAGGGCTATCTGGCCAGAGAAAGCTGATTAAAGGCAAGGGAGATAGAGAAAGTGAGATTATATCTAATCAGTTCACAAAAAAATAAAAGAAGCAACTCCTCCAATTCTAAGGCTGATTAATTAATTAAAATTAGAAAAATATTTGCTATTGAAATGTAAACCACTATATTTAATTTAATGGTAGCTCATCTTTAGAATGAATTTTAGAATTAGAAGTAGATTAAATTTAGAATGTAGAACTAGCTCACCCATAAAAAATAGAGTTTAATAGTTGTCTTTGAGAAAGGACCATAGATTATTAAGTACAGAAAAATACCTGACACAGCATACACCACAGGTCTTTCAATTTCTTTTCTAAATCATACATATCCTGTATAGTACATATGAAGTAATACTCTGGTTACTCATAGGGCTCATTTCATACAGTTCCTATATTTTTGAAAGAATGAGAAAATGTCTTAGCACCTCTAAGACAGTCTTTAGAAAAATGTCCTTTAAGAAGAAATAATAAAAAATAAATAAGAAAATAACATTTCTAAAATAAATTTAAAATTTGATTGCCTTCAGAAGTCAAATTTTTCCTTTTCCAAAAGAAACATGAGCAATGGAGTAAGTTAAAATGGGGAATATACCTCAAACAGGTTAAAATCTAAAGCACTATGTCAAACTACAGCAGATTAAGGGGATAATTTTATACAGTAATAGCAATATACACACATTTTCCAGTCATCCCAAGATACTTCAAAGAGATCAGATGAACAAATCAGGATCAGCTGTCAGGACAGAGTCCAGAACTAGTATCTCCCAAGCTCCAAGTCAGAGCTGGGTTCCCAAGCTGAGTTATGCATATTTATGCATATCTGGAAACCGAGGCAAATTTACTGCTCAGGTATGCTTAATTCATGTCTCTGGAAACCCAGAACCACAGAATGAGTTTGGACAAGGAATAGCTCAACGTTCCCTTGGAATTCAGTTGCTTTGCAGAGTCTGCTGGCAGATGTTGGTAATGTTTCAGAATTAAAAAGTAATAATTATAAATAAAATAATTCAGAAAAAAATAGGATATGAGATTTTCAGACACTGATCCCACAAACGCATCATCAAATAGAACTGTTGGAAATAATGTTAAGAATATAATAGTTGATAGAAATAATTGGGAAGCTCCAGCTTCTCCTTGGTGTAGAGTCATGAAGAATATCTCCATACTATCATATCAAGACCAGTCAATGTCATTTTCCAGAGGCCAAAATAGCAGCATCAGTAGGGCTAGAGAAGAATTAGTTAAGGAAGCCTTTCCATTTTCAAAAGCAGAGTTGCTACAATCATACCTTCTCATTTTTTCAAAAGTTTCATATTTTTTCTTAATGTTTTACTAAAAATTCTCATTGATTTCTTACTAAGAAATAAAATTTTGGCCAACATGCACATCTGAGACATTATTTAAAATACATTTCTATAAAAGACATCATGGGAAGTGGAATGAGAAAGAGGAAAGAAGGTCTGTTTTAAAACCAATGGAAAAACAACTTTCAAATTAAAAAAAAAAAAAAAAAAAAGAGAATCTATTCCTTGGGAGGTGTTTAGCAAATTTAAAGAACATAATTTATACAGAATTTTCTCAGTGACAGTCAATTTAACAGAAGTCGCAACTAGACCAAAAATTAATAGCATCACACAAACCTGCACTTTTTACCTCCGCTTCTGTCACTGGGCTTCCTTGGCCAGACAGGACCTTTAACCAGCTTCAGGTCACTTCTAGTTATAGTTGTGTTTGCAATGAGCCACAGAGACCCCTCCCGTGAAGCCTGGACTCTGCAAGCTGGGCATTGGCTGGTTTTTTTCCAAATTCTTGTTTGAAAATAAAAATTATTTTCACCCCTTGATATTCTTGATGATTAGGTACTGTCTGTATATATATATATATATGTATTTACATACACACACACACACACACATATATATATATATATATATTTACATACACATATAGTCCTGGCTGTATGGCAATCATGTATACACACATACAATGGATATTCAATGTAAATGTGAAACTGCAAATGCACAAGCTGTTTCTTAATACTCATCCTCCCATCAATGAATATAATATAAATGATAATAATAAATACAAATTAATACTAAATTAATATTGAGCACATGAAATATTTGGTACATGCACTAACAGTCTCTAGGATTAACACCAAATTTGACCAGAGGATAACAGTCATAACAACTCTCACCAGTAGTAGCCTCTTTCTGTCATTTTTAACATACAAAGAGAAAAGAAAAACTAATCTGAGCCAGGGTTTCTTTCTGTATGCTACAGATAGTCATCTCTGGCATCAGCAGACTGAATCCAGGCTTCACATTGATTTTCTTTTTTCCTGATGTATACAGTGAAATTGAAGACCTATGCATTTCTGCTAAATGAGGTTCTGCCTTAGCTAATAGCAAACTATGACAATGGTCTGCAAAGAATTGGGGAAAGGGAAGCAGTCTTTTAAAAAAATTCACCACCAGCAGCTGTAAATTCATAACTGTCAATAAAATTGCTGAGGTTTTTACATGCACATTAACAGCATCCTTCAGTGTAAAATGGGATTCTTAATTCTTTTCACAGAGCATTAAATCATATTTAAGATTAAACAGAATCCTCGATCAGCTACTGACAGGTCCCCTCCCTATCAAAACCCCTCTGCTCCCTATGTTCGTACTTTGTTGACTTCAACAACAATCTAATTGCAAAAAAATCTTCTCAAAGTAAAATATAAAACAATAGGTTGCAATTATACAACATATGTTGCTCTTCATTTACTCCAAGCACAATTCCAGGAGCCTAATGTGTTTTCTTGTAATGCCAGTGAAATGTATTTCAAAAGGAAGGTCACCAGCAGAAGGTGGTGCAGGACAGGTCTTCAGGTTCCTTCAGCTGTATGAGAAAATGTTTTATATTTACTGCCTACATCATAAGAGCACCCTACAACCTGTGAGGATGGAATGATGGTTCCCAACAGTCTGTCAGGACTCATTCAGGTTACCAGCAATACCCGTGCCTCTAGAGAACTGGGTGTTACCAAAATGGTTCTCAGTTCCCAAGTCCTGCTGGGCACTAAGGGCACCTTCTTATCCTTGCATACATTTCATCCTATCCCTCAAAAGTAACACAGAATATACTAGACAAAATCTGGCCCTCTGGTATCTTGTTCCTTAAGAGATTAACAAAACTAACTGACACTAAGAGCATCTCCAACAGCTTGTTGGAGATCTCTTAACTTCACTGTCAGTGCAAACTAGCTAAGGCAGCACAGGAGCTGTGCTCTGTCACGAGGACAATGTGGCTCTTGTATTTATTTTATATTATTATGAATTATTTCTTCGTAACCATGGGACTTCCTTTTGGTAGGAATTTGACTGTGACTTGCAGTGTCTTTATCAGAACTGTGTGCTTGCTGCCCTGTTCTGTGTTTGCCTGCCCTCTGCCCTCTGCCCATCCCTTTGCTCCCAGGTCTCCATGGCACTGTCATCCAGACCAAGGAGATTTCTGCAACACAGCCCTGGTGTGCTCAGCTTGCACTCAACTCAGTGTGCTGGCACAGCACACGAGGGATGAAGCAGCAGGCATTTGGCTTCCCAACCTTCTCCAGAGCAAATGACATCTAGAGTGAGCTGTTACTATTGAACTGGGTTTTAATGAAATGCTGGTACTCCACACCACTATGCAAAGAATGTGTGTAGCTGCAAGTGATTAATTACAATCTTGAAGAACCGAATAAGGGACTCTCATGTTTAAAATACCTTATGGCAACTGTTAATTTTTCTCTCTAATTATCAGAGTGGCGATGGTGTAACACACCTTTCACCTCAAATCTGCTTATTTTTCATTTCCTTCATTCTATAGCTTTGTCTATGCTAGCTATTGGTTCAGTGCAACAACCAGTCTTATTTCTCTTTTCAATTTATAAATATAAAATACTTCAAAGATGAAAACAAACAAAAATTAATTTTATCAGAAATAAATATTTTTTTCACAGAAATGTCTGCCCAAGGAATTTCACAATATTTTGTGTTCACATTTCCAAAGATAATGAATTTTAGTCCTGTGACTCTCTCAGTGGTCTGCCTTCAGGTGCTTAAAATGCTGATCACCAATCATTAAAGTGATAAGCATCTCCTGTTGAGCACTGAAAATCAGTGGCAGTGTGCAAACCCAAAAGTATTGACAATTCAGACTTATGTACTCTAACATCAGCAAGCTACATTCTGATTCCATCCAAAATAGAAATATGATTTTTCACCATGTTGACCTGTTTGACAAGTATGGACAGCCCTATGTTTTGAAGAGGAATCTACATTGAAATAAAAGGAACCAGGATTTGAGAAACAGTGTTGCTCTTCTGTGCTGGACCACACGCAGCTCTGAAACCAGTTATTCTTCAGTAGCCTGCTTCTTCAGTAGCCTGCCCCAAAACCACTGTCCAGCAGCAGATTTTCAATACCAGGTCCTAATTGCTGAAGGAATATTGTTCATGCTGATATGAAGTTTCATATTGATCAAATGGAACAAACCCCCATTTAATCTTTCACTAATTTTAATACACTGAAAACGACTTCAAAGAACTTGCTGCTTGTTGTTATCGTAGAACAGTTATTGTGTGAAGAAATGAAGAAAGCACCCACACACTAAGATGACCTTTCTGAATACTTCCTTATGGTGTATCTGAATGTTATTTTTCAAAGCCAAACTAATCTTAAACCTTTATTTTATACAGCTGAAAACTGGCCAAAGCAGGAAGAGGAAAAAGAAACTCTGAGGATACTAATCCATATGCCCCTAAATTTATAACTTTCCAAATAAAAGAAAACCAACCACACCCTATAAGTACATACAATTAGTATCTATGTAATAAAACATAACCAATTTCAGGAAAAAGCAATTATTCCAGGCATTCTTAAAATTATATTCAATATTACAGCAGGTCCATGGATCTCTGCTCTTAGCTGCTGAAGTGGAGTCACAACACCTGGCTCAGCAGACGGCTGTGCATGCACTGCAGAGCCACAGGCACCAGCTTGGCTTGTTAATGTGCACTGAGGCTGCTGCTGCTCAGAAGAGGACAGCCAGCTCAAGAACAATTATTTTGTCTTTTAGCACTCCTGTTGCTGGTAGCTGCAGCCAAAGCACTTAAAGTGCCATCTATTTGCTGCCATCTACAAGTGTCAGAATAGAGCTAGATAAGCACAAGACACCTATGGTAAATACGCTTGCCTTTGCAAACTTGATGGCAGGATGAAAGCCTCATTTTTTGGGAAAATTGACATGATGAGTTCTGCTGGTGTGTCCCTTGAAACAGAACTCACATGTGAAATGGTGCATCCTCAGAAATGAGAAGCATAATGATGCTTTATTGCTTGAGAAAGCCACATGCCTCGAGAGAATTTGTGTCATCATATACCAGGAGTAAGGCTGATGGAGCTGGCTTTAGGCTCTAATAAAAGAGGTGGGAAACAGATGAAAAAACACCATGACAAAAGATGCTTTTGTTACTTGTTGAGATTAATCTGAATCAAAATGTGTTCACAGTTATAATTTCTTCTACAACTGGAAAAACTGCCAGTAGGAATAGCATGACTTTACTTTCCAATGCCACAATAATTCTTATTCCTATCAAAGGAGGCTGAAAAAATTGCCAAGTTATTTCATTAGGAAATGCAGCTAATTTACAGGCAGGGTAATTTTCCCTCTACAAAATTGTATAATGAGCTTTAAACTCACTAAATAAAGGGTCTCTTCTCTGAGTGATTATGCTTAATTTACACAGGAATTAGTGGTGACTGGACCTCCTTTCAGAGTAGCTTTAAAAGAGCTGCATTACAAAAACAACGTCAACAGCTTTGAAAAATATCCTAACAGTCAATGGAGTAAAAAACACTTCTCAGTGCAGCAGTGCATACATAGGTTGTCTTCATAAATATCTTTTAAAGGAAAAGCACATAGCTTTTAAATCAGGTACCAGAATCCAGCAAATCTCTAATGCTGATTTCATATTAAATTGCTCTCTTAGGCAGTATGTTGATAAAATGTATAGAAAAGCCTGAAAAAGCAGATGGACAGCAATGTGAAGGAGCAATACTTTCCTCTTTAAAAATTGCCCTCACTGTATTCAATGCTAACTATTTTTCTATTCATTATTATTTGTTGTTATTATTAGTATTATTATTATTACTTTATTGTGGATTTTTTTACTGAATAGTCTGTCTAAAGAATGGACCCTTTGGTTTATAGCCAATTCTTGACAAACATAGTCCAGTTTTCATATAGTCAAGTGGTAGCTAGAAAACCCCAGCATCTCCAAAATTCAGGCATTTTTGGATATTTACATAGAAACTAGGCATTAGAAACCATTCCTACCAGCAGTCTGTTTATGGTATCACTAAGGTAGTAGATATAGCACATAAAGAGTGTTTGTCCCTGGCAAGTTACTGAAAGTAATTAAAGTTCCCGTTACCTAGAGCAGTTGACCCTGAGGCTGAGGAAGTAGGAGAAATATATTTGGAAGTTTCACCTCCCTTTCTTTGTTCGGAGTGCAGGAATCATCTTTTCACTGTACCATAGAAGCGAGATTCATAATTTAAGGTGTGGAAGGGGCCATTTAATCATGTAGCCTGTCCTCCTTTATCATGGCATTTTGTAAGAGCTCTACAGATCACACAGAATCAGTGACATCTGTGCAAGTGGTTAACTAATCTAAGCCAAAATATCCTGAGTCAGCAACACAGACCAAGACCATGCTGTCACAGCAGCATAGTTAGCTCACAGGGAATGAGGAAAAAAAAATTCTAAAAGGAAACAACAAAAAGTAGTAGCAAAAATGAATCATGGGAATAACTGGGATGCAATCCTCGGGCACCTGGCACACCCACCGTGGATGGGGCAGCGGCGCTTCCTCCGAGGAAAACCGGGACATCATTGCCATCCGCTGGGCAGGAGGGGGAATGCAGCTCGGGAGCGACACCAGCACAGGGACAGCGGGCACAGAAAGGGGCTGCGCTGGCAGGAACTCCTGGAAAGCTTTCTTCTCTATATCACTGCTTCACTTTCACCCTTCACACCCACCCTGATGTGGTCGGACCAACCTCGGAAGCCTGGAAGACGAGTCCGAAGGCGTGGATCTGGTGATTAATGCAGAAGCGAGCGCCGTGCCATGGATACAGCCTGAGTCTGAGCTCTGCCGCCCGTGGGGTGAACCAGAGCCTCAGGCTTCTCCGGCAAGTGACACACGTGCTACCGAGTTTGCAGCAGCTTTGACAGAAGGAAACCTTCGGATCAGGCTGCTAAGGCAAAGTTACAAATGCTTCCTGGAGATGTTTTATGCCTGGAAGTCATTTGCACACTTCGGAATAAAACAAGACCAAAGAATTTGGGAGTTACAATGGTTTTCTGTGACAGAGAAGTCTCTACTTCATCTTATAGAAATCTACCCGTATTTGGGTGAAACATCTGCTTCTGAAAGTGACTCCATATCCATACGATATATGCAAAAGGAGTATATGCCTCTTGAATACAAATGAAGTAAAGCACCTGTGAAAATGCTTTTTAAATCATAACCAGTATTAACTGAACTGACACAAACCATTTAAAATAATTTCGATAATAAGCTCTTTCAAAGAACACAAAATGAACTTACTAATACCTACAAACTGATGAGGGACAACTTGCTGACAGTATTGGCACTCAACAAAATTTGGCCACCACAGTACCTCATATCAACCATTCAACCTACAGACTTGGATTATATTTGAATTTTGCATGAATGCACATAGGTTTTGGTAGCAACTGGATAACCTTGGCCACCTCTGGGAGAAGGATGTGCCCGCCCCTGGTCTTCCTCCTCTCCATCCCAGATCCAGGTACTATTCAGGCTGAGGAGGCAGCAATTCCCAGAGGCTGGGTGAGCACCCCCATCCTGTGCCACAGAGCCACAAACTGGTGTTTGTTGGTTTATATATACTGCACACACTGAGCACTGCTCTGATACTTTAGGGAGACTGGGAATTGCTGCTCAATCTGTTTGGATCATCTGAGTGACTTCAAACAAGTAATTTCCCCTCTCCAGCATTCACTTCCCTCCCCCCCACCCCCAAAATAGGGTAATAACAGCAACCTCCTTTGTGTAGCAGCTTGAGATTGTTATTTATAAGAGGAAACTATTACTGCTGAAATGAAATCTTTATGAACTTCACCCCATATGTGAGTAATAGTGGTCTAGGTGCAATTTCCTAACCCATCTTCAGTGTTACTAATTAAAAAAATGGACTCTGTTATGGCCTATGAATGTTTTTTACAGGGTGCTCATCTCTGCTTCTTGACCCTTGTCTTTTCCAGTCAGTTTTTCTCTCTTGTTCACCAGCAGCCTCCCTAACACTGCCACACTGGTTTGGTCACACCAGCCACTTCATGACCTCTTGCTTCAGCCTTCAATAGCACTGAACTTCATTCTGCAACTTCATGCGCTGAATTATTGTGATGTTACTCAGACAGCCTCAGCTGGTACGTGGAAAGGTGCTGAAGCTTTGCACAGTGCCTGGAACAGAATATTGCTAAAACTCACAGCAACCTTCATTCTCCAAAGTATGCATAAGACTACAGCAACAATGCCCCAACACAACTAGCTGCTCTGATTTTTCTGGGGATTAAGGACTACCTGTAAGAAAAGGAGGGAAGGTTTATTTGCCATTGACCCCAAAGAGTCATTTTTCCTTGGATTCATTCTTCAGGGTATGTGGAAAAGGCACAGCACATCCCTACACAGCTCTCACCCTGCAACTGAAGCAAGAGGTTCTTGCATCTCTAACTTTAAAGCAAGGACCCTCTTTTTGGATACAATCAAGAATTGGTTTTTCAGATGCAGAAATGCTAAACATGCATAGATACATTTAAAAACTGGGCAGAAACACCCATTCCAAATTCTCAGCTTTGACATTCCTCACATTATTTCCAACCTGCAGAATAACAGAAATTTCTGTGGTATTTTACCAGTACTAAGCACTATTACGGGCAAATAGGAACTGGTCTATACACCAAAATTTAGTGCTGAGGATCTGTCATCCCTCCTGTATATATTTCAGATTTTTCTGTTCTTCTGTTCAAACTTCAGACTAGCTCTGCTTTGATGCCTCGTCCTGAAGCTCATGTGTACCTGGTGTGTATTCAAGACTCCCTGAGCACATCCTCTAGTTTAGTCTCGTAAAAAAAAAAAGATTAACTTAATGACTTCCTGTTTTTCATGTAATGATGTTCAACCAAAACCAATCAAAGGCACTGATTGGGAAATTCACTTCAGAAGAATATACCTGATCTGAATTAAAACATTAATATAAATGCACTTGAGACACTAATTTTTTGTGGTCCATTCAGTTTTGACAAATCACCATATCTCAGTGATAAACACATGGAAGCTCATAACAGGAACAGGATTTGAATTTTTGTTGTAGTTACATTAGACAATGACTAAACCCACAAGGACTTTAAGCATATATATGCTGAATTGTTTCCTTCCAAATAGAGCGAAATTATTTTCAGACTGTGTTTCATCACAGCTCACCATCTCAGCAGGCATGCCTCCACTGAAACTGCCTTGTTTCCCTCTGTACAAGATCCTGTGATTTTTATTGTCAAAAAATATGCCAAATTTCCCTATTAGTCACTCAGTGAATTACAGGGCACAGGATCCCAGGCATGGCCAGCATACCAGGGACATCAGCAGCCCTGCTCACACAGAACCAGACTGCACTGCTTAGCTGAAGGATGAGATCCTGCTCTTGCCCACATTCAGGATGATCTGGATGTAGAGGAGAGGACCCACACAGCAGCAGTGCCAGGGCCCACGCAACCCCCTTGCTCTAAGTGGGGCATAAACATCACTTAAGTTGTTCCTAGTTTGTAGCTTTCCAGCTTCAAAGTCAAGTTAGCGAAATGGCTGTTGTTCTGAAAGCATTACATAGAAAAAAATAAAAGCTCAGAAAAAAATTGTAACAGGGAACAGAAATTCCTCCAAAAGCAGAAATTCCTCCTTGTGAATTCGTCCCAACAAACCATTTTGATCATCACTACAATTTAGCAGCACCTGATTGCTCAGGGACATTATCTTGGCAATGTCAACCCAGACTGCAGGCAAGCACCCAACATCATCAAAGCCCCCACAGAAGTTAGTGTTAATTTACAACACTGTGGAAAGGGCCTGCGGACAGGAAAAAGGATGAAAATCACAAAAAGAGGGACATCCTCTCATAAACCCAGACATGATCCCTCAGACCTTCCTCCTGAGGCTCACTGACAAAACAGAACAGTGAAATTGCCACTTGTGCTGTTCTGTAAACGCTCCTTCACCCTGGAAATTGGGAAATTTAAACAATATCAGATTGAGACCCTTCCACTCTCAGGAAACCAATCAACATATTTCCTGCTTGATGCAAGTTTTAATGTTTAAAAATGCTGAAAAGGTGT
Organism: Grantiella picta; assembly: GCA_013397955.1. Classification (NCBI taxonomy): domain Eukaryota; kingdom Metazoa; phylum Chordata; class Aves; order Passeriformes; family Meliphagidae; genus Grantiella; species Grantiella picta. The sequence goes on along the minus strand of VZRM01002315.1, from coordinate 301,215 downwards.
TTGTTTTAAAGGATGCTAAAGAAATAGTAGGAAAAAACCAAAACAGCATCAGTTACATTTGAACAACTACTGAACTACAAAATCTTAAACCAATTCCTTCCATTTTTTGGCAAGTCAAACACTCAGGTAGTTATCCTCTGACACAAAACAAAGATTTCACATTTTTGGTTGGAATAAATTAGAGCCTTGTCTTCTTGCTATACAAAATATCCCTTTTGCTATCATCCTTTTTCCAAAGCTTTTAGAAAGCCTAGTGAAATTGAGAGCACACCTTTCACATTTTTGAGACAGCACCTAAATTTTCATCTTACATATTCCAGTAAGGCAGTTAGCATAAAATATTTAGAAGCACAATAACATGGAAATGTAGTAGGGTAACTCCTTGAGGACTGAAAGTCTCAGATATATCTCACAGTCAGGCACTGTTCTTATTCTTTCCTTCACTGATAGAAATACAGTAATGAAAGAGTTTTAAAATAGTGAATGTGACAGGTGCAGGTTAAGAAGAAGTCAAACAGAAATGACCTGATATTTTATTATTATTTTAATAAATACATAATCTAACTGCTTTACTTAGATAGATGCTTTGGTTCCAGTGGAATTATTTCTATTGCTTATGGCTTTTGGTGCTATATGAGAATAATCCCTACCATCTAAAGCCAATAGGAGATCTAATCTTGACTGCCTACAAAAGGGAAGTACTGTACAACTGCTGAGACAAAGGGAAGAGTACCATCATTTCTGCTGATGTTTGCAATATTACAAATCTTTTTACAATGCTGATGATACTCCTAGGACAATGTAAGGCCTATTTTCTGACCAGAATTTTGTGTTGTTTCAAAATTAAGAGTACAAAAGCAAAAGTGGTACCAAAGAAAAAAACAACAAAGAAACAGTGCCTGAAATTTTATGGCAAAACAATAAATTATCATGGCTGCAGCTTGGTGCTAGTGGAAATGAGGACAGACTTCCCTTTCCAATACTGTCAGAAAGCCTGTCAGGGGAACGTGCCCAGCCCAAACCACAGTCAAAAGATTAATAGAAGATGATCTTTTTGTTAAGGCTCTTTTTAATAAACAGGCTCATCCAGAATAGGAGGTAAAACCCCCCACCTTTAGAGCACAAATCTTCATCAGTTTCTTTGAATAAATAACTTATTTTCAACTGCTTCAGCATAGCAACTCCCATGTAAAACCAAATAAAAAAAAACGACCTCTAGAAATATTGTCATAAACTACATATGTGTACTCACTGGTCACTTTTCTGGGAAATTTCACGCATGTAAGGCATTGCCTTTGAGACCTTTTGCCACGATAAAATTAAACACAGCTGAAGATATAAGAAATTTCTCACATACAAGAAAATTTTAAAACATTAACTTAATCTTAGTCTAAATAACCAGCCTGTGAAAAAATTGCACAAAATTTGATACTTCAAGAATAAGAAATACTGTTTTGAAGAGATGCCTTATATTTTTTCAGACAGTCTTGTGATACATTTCAGTCCTCACTTTAACCAAAATACTTACTGTTTTTGCAGTATGAGCAGCATATATGATAAATTCCATTCCTGATGAAAGGTGAAAAATATGCTCAGACATTTGTACAATCTTAGGAGAACATGTTGAAAGTTATGTAAAAAGTATATTAAAAGACTCCACATTATAAATAGTCAATTAGCACCAGGACTAGAGGGTTTTTTTGTTACCTCTGCTGTTCAGCAAAACTTTTTCAGCAAAAAAAAAGTGCTACTGGTTTGAACTGTGGTAGCCAAATCCTAGTCAGCAGGTCCTGTTTGACTTTCTTAACTCCAGGCCTAGCATGAGGCACTAAAGCTAGGAAATCACCTCTTGAAATCCTTTCCTGAAGTGGAACCATGAGCTGAGTCTGCCAGGAAGAACTGTAAGACTCACCTCCTCACTTCTAAAAGACAGAACAAATGAAACGCATCCATTCATCCTTCCTGTTTGTCTACACCAGCCCTGTAACCCACTTTCAAAAAATTAAATTTGTGGAAACACAACAATGTAACCAACTTAGCACACAGGAGACCGAAAGTGATGCAAGGTGATAACGGCGACTCAAAGGACAGAAGTAATTCAGAGTTGACCTCTGCAAAGAATATGTAACTACACGTTCAGACTTGGGTCTACACAGTTTTAGTGGATATATTTTATTTCTCTATCAGCCAGTGTTTAAATGTCACTTCACATCTACCTTACTTTTGCATGTGCATACACAAATATGCATTTAAGAAAAAAAAATCTCAGAGGAAAAAGTGATAGTTGATGTAGAGCAATAATCCTCTGGCAGAACAGTTTACAAAAGATGACAGAAAGGAGGCAGCACAAGTAAACCTCTGGAGAAGATGCCATGGGAAAATAAGAAAGCATAGTCAAAGAAGATCAGATAGTTAGGGCATTGGTATAACAAACACGACTGAATTACTAGAATTTAAAATAAACATAGACTAGATCATAAACTTACGGGTGTTGTCAATGCATGGTAAAGTTGAAAGAAAATCCTCCGTGATTAAGGATGAGCGAGTTGTGTTATCAGGTAAAGAGAGCAATATGAATTCAAAATAAAAATGTCCCTGAGAAAAAAAAAAAAAAGGCACGTGTGACGAGATGAAAGGAAAAAATGTTATTTAAAACCAAACCAAAACAAACAAAAAAAACCCCCACCAAGTAAGAATTCTATGGAGTTGAGCAACAACAACAACAAAAAAAACTTCTACAAAGTTAAAACTACAGGGAGGAAAACACAGTCACTTTCTGAGAGGATCAAATGCTCAAACAGCATCAGTGTCAAGTGCTGAGAGTCTATCAGTCTTACCACAAGAAAAATGTGCCATGTACACTTTTTAAATTCTCAGCACTGCAGTGCAAAGCTGTAACACCTTTCACAGCATATTAACAGTATAACAACTGCCTCTGCAGAGGCTGGGAAGTTAAAAAGCTAAAAATAAACATTTGAATTTTGAAGTTTGCTTGGGCAGCAACTGAGTACCATATTATGATTTTAAAATAATGAGAGCAGTGAGGTATACTAGAAAAACTGGATTTATTTTATAATACCTGTGCTCCCACATCTGATGGCAAGCCCTGTCAGAGCCCAGAGAGTGACTGAGGATATATCTTTTCACACTCTGCTGCTAGTAGAGTCTCTTCACTACCCCTAGTTTGGACTCGATGATCTCCAGAGGTCCCTTGCAACTATTCTGTGATTATTTCCCCAGCTGAAGGGGAAGGAAACTGACACTGGCATATTTTAGGAAGCACACTGAGATCTATTTATTATATTAGACAGATAAGAACTCAGTGTTAATAGTATTTTTATCAAATCAAAGACTGGATAAGCATTAGAGTCTTAGTTACCCTGTAGCAAAAAATGTTATAGAGACACCAATGTTTACACACTACATTTGTGTGTGAGATTTTCATTCAGTTAAAACAACTTCCAAGATTACTATAACTGAAAGGAGTTGAGAATAAAAAAAGAAACCCTCATTTGTTTACTGTGTTTAAAGTAAATACTGTTTACTCAACTTCATTGAAATATTGCCACAAGTATTTATATTTATTTCTTCCTGCAACAGATGAATAACACTTTGTGGAGAAAAATGTAAACACAATGACATCTGCAAACATCCTGACTAGCATCTGAAACAAATGTTACTGTATGACTAACCCCCTACTTTGTCTATTCCCTCTAAAGAACAAAACAGGAGTTCAATTTTAGTTTTGCTAATTACAAAATATACTTACCATAAATTGTTGACTATCGGGTTCTAAGTGCTACTTACCTGCAAAACAAATCAAACAAACAGAGTTACTTAACAGCAAAACAAACTACATAGGAGGGTGGATATAATTTAGGTGGCTTGATGATCATTCCTTTTTTGAATATCAGAGTTAAATGAAAAAATGGAGTGAACTGAAAGATTCAGGGAAAAAAAATTTGAAACTCCATCTGGAATATTAATAAGTAAGTGGAAAGCTCAGTCTCAACAAAAGCACTTTATGACTTGAACTTCACTGCCCCCAAGGTGAAGGGAAAACTACCAAAACAAAAACTTGTTTGCTCTGACTCTCAGAATTGTTTCTGTCCCACCTAAGAGGAGCATCTGTAACACGGGATACAAGCTCTTCATGAGCTACAGTCTCCAGCATATTACTTTTCCAGACTAACTTCACAGGAACCACAAACCAATATTGTTTATATTGCACAGAATTTCACAACTTAACGAATGAATTAGCAAGCTCCACCAAGCCCTGTACACACTCAATGAGATTTGGGTTAGGGTAGGGCCATGACTGCATTTGGCATTGCTGTGTCTTGGCCTCATTTTTCTTCTAAAAAAATTTTCTTCTGAAAATGGCAAACAGCTATTAAACTCTAAGCATCTGTTACTCTCTCTCTATCACAGGTGACAATTGCAAGGTTGCAAGTACTTAATAGCAATATCTTTAATCAAACAGTAATAGAAATATTGGTTGGAAAGAGCCTTTGGATGTCATGTAGTCCAACTTCCTTTATTGGGAGTGCACAAAATTAGATAAATTCTTGAGTTTAGTGTTCTTTGAAATAGAAATACCAAACAAGAAGTTAAATAAAGGAACAACCCATGTTTCATTAACAAAATACTTTCATTAAAGAGTTTTCAATGTGTATTACAGTGAGACGCTGCATATTTTTATGGCAGAAACTCTATTATTGTGGTACTTAGAGATACAAAGATTTGAAGGTAATAGAGTTAAGAGCTTGTTCATCCAAACTCCAATTTTTGCAGGAAATTGTCTGAATACTCTTTGGCACAGAGCATCTTTGACACTGTTATACCAAATACATGTTATTTATCCCTTAAATAATAAAATGTATTTTAATATGGCAATTTCTTTTTAATACATAGTCCATACCATATAAAAATTCATGCTTTTACTACATACACAATGTCCAAATTCTAAATACATAGACCCACACTGCATTTATACTGGGATCTTGGCAGCTTCCATAACAGAGAACTCTCACAAGTGGACCAAAAGTTCATTTAGAAATATCATCTTTTACAATCCACCATGGCAATGATGTCTTTTGAAGATTTAAAATACAATAAAAAATTTGAACAATAAAATTTGTCAAAACCAAAAAAGATATTTGGGGAAGAAGAAAAAAGAAATAAAAATCTCTACGATGAAGGCAGAAGGAACAGTGCATCCTTTAAAATGGCAAGAAATTCTCTCTAATAGTTTTGCCACTGATCATACCATAACCCTTGTTAAATAAATGCATTTCATCTCAGCTCAAAATTTGAAACAGGTCTCATGTGCAGTCAAAATAAATCCAGAAAAGCTTCATAGGGATAATCCTCTTCTAAGCCAAGTTGGTAATCAATCATGCTCAAAAGTATAGAAAAACAATCTTTAGGTTCCTGACTATCTGGAGCAGTTATTTGTCATATCTTGAACTCTCCATGTGATGTAAGGATATTAATACAATACACTATTCACAACATTATGACATATTATAATTATCTCCAGGGATGCCAGAAACAATTTTGACCATTGTGATAGACTGGGTACTATCCAAAAGAAACAAACCCAGTATATATTTTAAAATATGTGGGTACAATTGCACTATACTTTGATCACACTGACAAAAACTTGAAGAAAGCCAAGGGCAGCTGGGGCTGGGAAAGGATGATGCCAATTTAAACTTTAAGATTGACAACTCTGTTTGGGATAAGGAAAGCTAAGTGGATGTTATTCAGCAATGGAAAATCACCGTGGGGGAAGAGAAGATGTAGGAGTAATGTATTAAAAATAAATATGGAATTTGAGGGCATGTTTAATGTAAAGCAAGCCAAATGCTTTGCTAAAAAATGTGGCCTTTATGGTCTTTTGAAACTATTACCATAATTTTTTTTCTCCCCTTGAGCTATGTTCCTAAGCAGACATTAAAATAGTTGTAAATGGTAATTAGTATTCAGAAACACATTTTAGCATGAGAAATAGAAATGTGCCCAGAGGAGCTCAGCCTTGCTGCCCTGGCACACCTCTGTCCCCAGCACCAAACCTGAGCAAACAGCTTCCCAAGGACTGTGCTCCCATGGCTCCAGGGGCACAATGTGACACCAGTGGCCACTCCTGCATGAGTGAACCCCTGGGAAAGCCCAAGAAATGTGCCAACAAGTGACAGTGAAAGCTCTGGGTGGCACAGACAAAGAGGTCTGCCATCCTGCTGACGACAAGTGCTGCTTGAGCCTTCAAGAATCTGGAAAAATCTGAACTTGCAAACCAGTTGGAAGGAAGAAAAAGCTGCTAAGAAAAGCTTCTCCAGCTTAAGTGAGCTCTGAGAACAAATATAATTTCTCTGGAGATCCAGCTCCAGTGTTGGCACAGGTCTGTTACTTATATGCTGCTTGTAATAATAATTCTGGCCCAGGGTGAACTGCTCTAAGGAAGAACCAAGACTCTTCAAATTTTACACATCTTTTCCAACAAAAAGCTGACTGGCACTTCTGCATCTGCTCCTACTCAACACAAGAAATCAAGACATGGTTTGTCCTCACAATCTTCCCAGACCTGCCTTTTCATAGTACTTCATGCCCTGTTCTTCACTCCTGCATGCTGGACAAATTCTGCTTCAAGCTGGCCACAGAAACAAGGCCAAGATTTGGCCTCAAGAATTTCCCAATCAAAAAATTCCATTGATGTCACAGTTGCTGCCTTCAAATGACGACAATAAAATTGCACCAACAGTGCAACCCAATGCCATGCCCATGAGGATCACTTAAAACTATTGACTTGACTCCTACCATGCTCATTTTCCTCCAGGAAGCAGAAATATAATACTCTCAATGATTTAGAGAAAGCTGTTGAAAAGCCTTTGTCAACCTCAGGAAATCAGGAAAAGTTGTTTTTACTGAGTTTGGAAAGGGGAAAACAAAACAAAACCTGTAGGTGTTCTTCTTGGTTTGCGTTTTGAAGCCATTAATTGATCAAATGGCTAACTCTTCATATAAATATCTGACATAGGTGAGTGAGGCTACAAGATATAGAATGTGCTTTCAGTAAACACACTGCAATTCATTTGTTACTCATTAAAAAACCCCTAGTTTACTCACATTGTACACAGGCATGGCAAACCTGCACTGCTACAGATTTCTAAATGCACAAAGGAAGGTCTCCAACTTCCAGTTTTTTACACATACATGTTATTCACACTAACAATGTCAATGTCCACTGGGGCAAAAAACAAAAGAGCTGTTTCTGTTTGCATGATAATCTATATCTGCTGAAAAACTTTCCCTGTAAAGGGTAAGGAGCATCCTTATAGCTTTCCTTCAAAATTCCTACTGTCTTCTACTGTAATCCCAATAGAAATCTGCAATATCTGGGCTTTACCAAAAATTTCTTACTAAAACTAACACTCTCCTTTGAGTCCAGAAGAAATCCCATGAGCTGGTTTCTTCCACCTATGCTCAGATAAAAGGATTTATTTCTTTGGACAACAAATAGAAATACTTTAACATTAAATTATGTTTTAGTATATATTTCTGTAATGCATATGTTATTTCCCTGATAAGACTGTTATTTCTGCTTCCCAAACACCCCCCTGCCACCCCACTCTATATGTGCTACAGCTGATCTACTTGGTCACACCTAAGTTTAATATACATTAATAAAATCTATTGTCTAAAAAGTTCCATTCACTTCCTAAAAATAGGGCTCCAACTTTCGAAGCCATTTAAGGTGTAACTACAAAGATGTTACACACTGACCTAATCAAAAGCATATTGAAACCAGAATTTGAATCAAGTTTTTGGTGCTCAAACAAATCATATTTTTATCATATTTCTTGGACTCAAAGATGTTTAATTCAGTTCTGGAACTATTTCTTGAACATAAAACATATTTCAGAAATAATAATAAAAAAATCAGAAATTAATTCGTTCCTAAAAAAAGAAATTTTAATGAACTTGCATCCACAAATTTAGTGTTCTGCTGTGAATCAGAACGTTATTTCTTATCAAAGAACAACAATCACATCATTCTCTCCATCCATAAAATGTGAACAGCAACTGTTATTCAAGTTTTGCTAATGGGTAAAAAAAGGCTTATACCTAATGACTTACCTAATGACTTTTGGAAACAATAATATTTAAACTAAAAAACTGGTTTTAAATTAAATATAGATCTTGGTGTACTGTCATTATACCCAAACACTTACCATAACAATGCCCTTCAGTTCATTTCTAAAAACTCTAGCATCTCTTGAAATTATGGGGCAAAATCTTGGAATTCTCACTCAATCATTAAGTTTTGCTAGACCAAGGACTGTAGATTTTGAGCTAACTCAAAAGGGAACTTGGACAGGGAAATTTTTCCTGCCAATAGATCTTTCAGTAATACCTTGACTTCTGTTACAGGTCTGATTAAGTCTGGATAAGTTCTTTGGTGGATTGCAACAATTATTACTGAATATACAAATTCAGTTGATTAGCTTTAGAGAATCTGCATCTCTTCCCTATATAGAAAGTTCTCTCCCTCATGTTGAAAGGAATTGGTGTCAGGATGAAAGCCAGTACATGAAAGCTGCAGCATGGTTGATCACCTTGCTTTCAGCTTTTCCCAGTACGGCGATGCAAAAGGTCTAGATTTCATTTTCAAAAATACTCCTTTCTCCAAACATCAAACACTCATTCATGTTGGCAGCACAAAAACTACTTAGAAACAGCCACAGTAATAGCTGTGATCATACATGCAATTGTATGCAAAACACTACAAGAAACTGATGAAAGTTTTGTTCCAGAAGCTGGCAAATTTTCATGACTATCCAATCTGTGCTTTGGATAAAGTCATTCATCCCAACAAATATTCTCAGAAGCTCAGTGGTCAGCAGGGTTGAAAGTCTGTGCTTGTGCTAGAAGGTGACATTTGAAATGCAGTAGATATGCCATTGTTTTTAGCTTTGCACGTTAATAAAAACTCCCAGTGACACAAAATACAATAATGCCGAGCTTTGCAAGGCAAAACCTGATCTAAACCAACACAACAGGGATTCATATAAATTAGTCTGTAGTTCTATGAATTCAGTGTAAATACTCCTGTGGATCAATCTACTTCAAAGACTTTTCTGGTCTGAAAACTTGGAGAGACTGCAGTCACTGTCAGTGACCCACCTTGATGCAAATATCAGCTGATTGTCTGGCAGACATCCCCTTTTTGACTGGAAGCTTCTGTTTCTTTTTCAGCAGCATATGCCTTTCCAAACCATTGATCATTCCATCTCTCATCAGCACTGTTATTTTCTAATCTCTCTTTTTGAATTTTAAACACTGGAATAGAGACTACTCTTTTGATAACTTCCTTAATACTTTCCTGTTCCAAAATAAGCCTCTTAACTATCCTTTAATATTTCCATTCTTTTCCTTATTTTGATCTCACATGTCATCCATTGCCTCTTACTACTTCTTTATTGATATTTCTGCATTCTGACTAAGCCTTCTCACTGTTAGAGATACATTTAAAGTAACCTGTTATATGCCAGTGAAATATCTTTTTCATCAATTCTCTCATGTTACTCTATTCCATTTAAGGTCACTAAATACATAACAGTTTTAAAATTAAATCTAAAATATAGAAATGCTGCAACTATGGAGAATTTCAAGTCATTACTTCATAATCAGAAATACTAGAACCAGCTTTCAGATGGAATTCACTTTAACTTAGTTTGCTTCACTACCAGGCTATCCAAAACAAAACACTTAAATGGATTAAAAAGCACTAGCTAAACTTTCAATTGCATAATTTGGCTTAAATTGCTTGTAAGGGCATATAATCATGCCAAATAAAACATACAATTGAAAAAAACTCAGTCACTATTCGAAGAAAATGGCTATTTTTGTTTAGTCATGGAAAAATACTGAGTTGGAAAGCACAGGGACCCAGCATACACACTGAGTACACATCCTCCAGTCTCTTTCACAACTGTCTCTTCTTATGGACTAACGTATTTTTATCTTGGGCTTCATCAGCAGAAATGCACATACAAAGATCATGCCCAGTCAACTGAAACAGCAGCAAAGTCCCTGGCCTAATGTGGGTTCCCTGCACTGCGACCTTTCCATGATGTACAAAGCCTTTCCACATGCAGGCAAGGTGCAGGCACTGGGGAGCACCTGGAATTTGCCAAGCAAATTGCAGACATGCTGTTAGTCCTCCTGTGCTCAGGAAATAACAGAGCGTGACAGACACAACCAAAATGCTACCATATGTACTGAAATACCAGGCAAATGACCCCTGAACACAATGTCTACCGTGAAAAACACAGATTGCATATTGAGCAAAAGGCTGCCCCTGCAGACCTCCATGTCAAAGTCAGTTTGGTTTTGTTTCTGTTTCATGTATTTTTACAACTGCTCCTTCTGAAGGCTGCTCCAAGGCCTCACAACGTTTTCATTTAAAACCTTTTTCTAATTAACAGTCTTCATCTATTTCTTCCCATTATACCTATTAGCAGTAATGAATTTACAGAGGGCAGTAAGAAGCCTTTCAAAGGCTTCATTTGACTTCTCCGAACAGCCAAACTCTCTTATTCCTCCCTATTTCCCATAATCAATCATTTTCACAGCCCTGCTTTGTACCTGCTCCACTTTGATTTCATCCTCAGCAGGACTTGAGCTACATTTGAGAAAAACATCTCTGGAAATTCCTGAGCCAACAACTTTCAAGAGTGCATTTGCCTTTTTTGTTGGCATGTCACTAGTGGCTGGTGGTGGTGGTTCATGGTATGGCTTGGCAGAACACACCAGTACTTACTGGTCAGTCATTTCCAGACTGGTGGAAATCTCTAGGAGCAGTGATTCTTCTTTTCTGTCCCCAGCCACTGCAATGCAGTTCTGTTGATCAGGTATTTTTAAGACAAGTGGTCAAATATTGCAGCTTGCCCAGAGGAGTTGCAGATCTCCCTCTTTGGAGGTATTCAGATTTGAGTGGACACAGCCCTGACACAAAAAGCTGATCTAACAGACCTGCTTGGAAAAAAAGGACTGTAATAGATGACCTCCTGGAGGTCTCATTCAACTTAGGTTATTCTAGAGTCCTTTTACTCTAGTGATTTGACCAGCCCGTTTCTTTTGACTGATGAACTGTTACACATAAGGTACTACCCTTTTCACCTATTTTGCAAGATTTAAGCCACTACAGCAATTTATTTTTAGCCTCATTGTTCTGACCCGCAATAATAAAACTCTGTTTTTCATTTACTGTAGGCTTTTTGTCTACTTCTTAAGGTATGTTTTGAAAGTGGTTCTTCATCTAAGTAGATATGGAGTTTTTCTTTCCTTTTTTTTTCCCAAGAAAGGCCAGAATAATTCAGAGTTTTTTACAGGGTTCATACCTCTGACCTCTGGAATTCTAGTCTGGCCCTACATTCAGTTCTTGAGCTCATCACTGTAGCTATCAACATGAACAAGACTCCTTAAAGTTGATGCTTTCAAAGTTCGATGATAAAACAAATTACAGACCTACTTTTGTCCCTTCAATGAACAAATTTAAGTAGCATTACAGGGAGTCTCATAACAGACATGATTTTGGCATGCCTAAGGCTAGCCCAACAGAGCTCAATCCCCTGCTGGCACAGAGTCTATCAAGTAAAAAACATATCCAGAAATATATCTCTTACATATCCAGAAATAACTGGGTTCAACCATCATTCTCCAATATATACTTAACAAGTAATACAGCATGGTTGTTGTGCATCTTATTGTGTGGCTGTGAGTCAGAGTTATATTCAAGGAATATAAAATCCACAATTCATTTTGCAGTATTTATGATGCAATGTATGAACACAGGTGTTTGCTGAGCAATGATGAATGATGAGACTAAAAGCCAGACATCTGCACTGAATAACGTGAATAATTCAGCTCCTGTTTGTTCCTCAAGAAGCACAGAGGATGTGCACCTTTAAGCTGCAAATGCTTAACTGTATCAGCTGTCAGGTGCATGCCTCTCCTCAACAACCTGCAGGACAGAGACTTGAATTATTTCGGCTCAATTCATCACATTTTAGCCAGTGTGGAACTCTGTATTCCACTAACAGCATAAATAACATTAACACCCACACCTTTCACCTTAACCTTTTGTGCAAAGAAGCTAACCATACCTGCAGGCAGAAGAACCTGGTCTTGCTATGAAGTCAATAAACCCTCTGGTTTCACAGGACGTGGCCAGTTTAGCTACAAAGGCAATTCCCTGCTCCCAGCTGGGTATCATGCAGAGATACCACCAATAAAGATTACTTCAGCTTGTTATCAGTGCTGTGGGAGTTAGCATCAGCTGGTAGGAGGCTGATCTCAGCTCTCTCCAAGTACACTTTCAACAACTGGGAGAGCTGGCCCTCATATTATGCTTTCTGCTGTAATCCTGAACTATCTGGAGCCCTTCAGGACTTCACTTGACTTCATTCTAGTCTACTAATTTACTTACTCCAGCTCTTGCAAGTCCTGAGAGGTCACACTTCTTAATATCTGAAATACAGCTCTTTGAAATCATGCTGCCAAAATAGATGCACATACTTCTAGCTTGAAGCAAAAGGGTAACTAACATTCTAAAATTTAAAAAAAAAAAAAAAATTAGTACAAGGCAGGCAGTGCTTTCCTGCTGACAAATGTGTAAGACAATGTAGCAGACATGCACTTTTGAAATGCAGGTGGGCTTTATTCCTGGCAGTGCAATGTGAGAGGTAATTCCAGATGTGGGGAAAACGACACCCCGCAAAAGGGGATTTGCAATGATATAGCAGAGAGGAAGCCTGGAGCAAACTGGCACCATCTAGAAAGCTGGAAGAGAGCCAAACAAATTATGGCCCAGGCTCTTTGGAGCCCTGTTCCCCCCTTCAGTGGGAACTGCACAGGAAAAGGATGATTGTGAGAGGGTAGATGACGGGTATAGCCTTATTGCGCATGGAAAGGAGTGTAAATTACAATCCCTTGTGCATACAGAGGCAAAACAAGGTTCACAATGCCTTATTATATTAAGCCACATTATGAAAATGACTGTTTACATTGGTTCATTAATGTTTGTGCAGGGCTCTGAACACGCAAAGTGCTAAGTATCAGCACAGGCATCAGCATGGTTTCTCAACTTTGACATGCTCATGAGTGTTGTAACAAAAGAAAACACGCTTATAACAATTATTGTCCATGAAACATGGTGTTTAGTATATTGTCTCTCTACATCATTTCTGACCACACAAAGTCAGAAAGGACTATCATTACTGTGTATTTTTATCCTGAGTAATTTATTCTTCCAAAGGACAAAATGTGTGTAATCATCAATAAATTAACAAATTCAACCCACTAAACTCTCACATTTGGCACTGCAAGGCTATGTAAATTCTGTGTTGTTAAAACACCTTTAGACAGATTTAGTACAATGCCTTATGCTGTACTGTCTGGTGAAAGGGAGGTTGGTTTTCAGCTTTCTACTTTTTCTTTCTTTTTTAATTCTTTTGTAACTCTAGCAGACCTCAAATTAACATGAGGTTTTAGGATTAAGTGCTGAGATCTATTGAGTTGAGTACCTCAGCACCTCAGAAAGCCAGTTTTGTTAGGATACCAACTGGAGCAGTAAACACTATTAACAGAAGAAATATCTGTCCTCCTCTCTGCTGGGTGAAAGAGTTAAAGCAACGGAGATTGCAAATAAAGCTCTCCCCAACCTCTGTGCCCTTGCAGGGCAAGCCCTTTCCTCCAGACAGGCCTTCAGCTGAGCAATACCTGCCCATTTCCTGGATCAAAGAAAATTCTATAAAGCCTTTCTTGGCGCCCTTTCACATAGCCCCCTGCCATCTCCAAAGGCTGTTTGTGTCTCTCTTCCTCTCCTGGCTGCAGAGGCAGAACTCACCATGTGAACTTGTCAGCTCTGCTCCAGCAGCCTCTCCTCCCCAGGCTTCCCCAGTGGTGATCAGGGAAAGGGCAGCCTGCCCTGTGCCCCAAAGGCATCTGCTGAGAGGGGTCACAGGGACCAGGGCAGGCTTCCCCTCCCCTCAGCTACAGCCTGTTAGAGGAGCATGTGGCAGGAAGGGAACTGTTAAACTTCAAGCGGGTTAATAATAAAAAAACCTTGAAGGCTGGGATTGAGCCCAATCTCACTTAATACTAGTATTAATGACTGGCACAAAAATATAAAAACAAAACAAATTTAAAAAAAAAAAAAAGAGACCTAAATGTCTGGAGGGAGGATTGGGAGTTCACAGAGCAGGGGCTGGATTATCTAGAAGGGTAATAGAAATGGGACGGAGTTTAATAGGAGTATACAAGGTCGGAAGCTTTGGTACTAATAACAAGACTTTCTGCTACAAACTGAGAGGCTGTCAGATGGAGGAGCTATGTCAGGAGAAGTATATTACTAGAATATGGGATATCTGCAAACCATCAGCGATGAAAAGAAAAGAGTAAACACATTAGGTAATATGCTCAGAAGAGTGAAGGAAGACTGATTTTCATGGTAAATGTCCCTTTGAGAACTCCTGCTTTGAAATACTGTGGGCAATGCCAACCATGCTCCAGAAGGAGTCCTTCCAACCAGAACAGCCCCAGAAACAGGCATCAAAACCATGATAACGTTCCAAAGATAATGTTCTGATGCCACAGGACTAAACAACCTCACTTTTTACTCTAGCAAGGCCAGGACAGGAAGGATATACCAGGCAAATTAAATAGTCCAGAATAGGCATTAAGCTAAAAGACACACAGGTATAGGTTTTACAAGAAAATAAAATCAAGTCTAGCAGAAGATTTCTGGAAATGTCTCCCCATCAGAATTCCATCATCTTAGATCAGGTTTGAAGAAATCATAGAAAAGTCAAGGTCAGAGGAAAAAATGATGAAACAGGACCTGATTTAGAGTAAAAAAACCTACTTACATATATGCTACGTATTGGCACCAGATTGTTTTCCAAAACTTTCCTCTGTGTTTCCCTGCAACAAACTTTCACAAAATATTTTTAATTTTTTTTAGCATTGCTGAATAGCAGTGGCAAGGTTTTTCCCCTCCATTTCTTGCAAAAATGCCAATAGTTTTCTGCTTTTCACACTAACACTGTAACACTGCATCTCTCAAAGACCTGAAGGTACACCTGACAGCTTGTACCTGCTGTACCCCACAGAACCTCTTTGCAACACAGGAAAGTAAAATGTGCCCATTTTTCTGTGCTCCAGCTGCCTCCCCTCAGCAGATTGTTACTATTTTTGTGATTTCTAAAAGAGTACGGTGCATTCCTTTGAACCTGTGCTGTCACACTTCCCTAGTCTACAATGAGCCACTTGTAAGAAGCACATCATCTGCACTGCTCCCTCCACCCAGTTGCCATTGCAGATCCATCCCTTCCCATGAAACAAGACCACTTGCTGTAGAGAAGCCCTGTCCTCAGTCTTGCACCACAGTAACTGCCTATGGGTTATTCTCAGAGAGAAAAAGCATACCAAATACAAATCAGGCTACCAGAAAGACTAAACCCTGTGAAAGACAAAATATGCAACAAGGAAACCTGAAAAAGTTGTATAAATAAGGCAGCAGCAAGTGTTTTGAGGAATGAGTTAAAGCAAGTAAAGAAAAAGTGGAATGGAAGAGTTTTCCTGATCTCAAATTCTAAAAGCACCAGAGACACACATGGCTCCTCAGAGCTCTCCCTGCACCTGAAAGTGATTTCAGGAAGCCAGAAGCATCTCATCAATGGTGCTAAGGAAAGAGGGAATGTATTCTGTGTTTTCCTTGACAAGACCCACGCACTACAGAAACAGCTGCTGGAGAAGGACAGCCAACAAGGACCTCCTGCTTGTATGGTTCACAGAAAGAGCAGAAAAGTAGTTAAATTGAATGGGCAGAAAATGATGACCTTCCCTCAGAGGGATGTGTCCGCAATCTCCGATAATAAATAGCAAAGGCATTTCTTGGGAGAGCTGTTTGCTGTTAAAAATATTAATTTTATCAGATTAGGTTTGGTAAACACTTAAACAGAAAAAACAAGAACATTCTTGTCAATTTGAACAATACTGAACTTGAAATATTTCTATTCCCCTAAACCAGAATATTACCGAATGCTAATTTTTCCAAGTAGAACAACAGAAAATTCAAAAATGTTCAGCTCTCCTGGGGAATTGAAATTCCAGTTTCCAGTCGGCTTTCTCAGGTGTCACTAACAAACTTAGGCTTTGGATTGTTCCTGTGCTTTAAGTGGGCTCACAGTCTGTCTGCCTTTCACGGAGGAAAAAAAAAAAAGCATTTACCGTGTAACTAATAGCAGCACTGGCCTGTTCTGTTGCACCCTTCCAGGACAGCTTTATTTTGCAGGCTGGAGACAAATGCTCTCTTCTGAAAAGTTAGGTGACAACTGCTAAGCCACGAATGTAAATAAATAAAAAGACATTTACAGACCACAACCCAGAAAACTGATCAATTCCTCCTGATGCTATATCTATCAGCTATACTTCACTTTTCTAACAGCATCAGACTCAAGCCCGGTGCTTAAAGCTGCATCTAGTTTGTAAGTAAAACAAGCTAAAGCTTGATTTCTCTGGCTCCTATTAAAGAGCAAAGGTCTTTTTCACCTGCTCTAGGAGAACCACTTGAAAATTCCAAAGGCCTTAAAAATTTCAATATAAATTAGCTCCAAAAAACGAAGAGAAACAATTTTCTTATTCTTTGAGGTTTGCATGTTAGAATCAGTCACAATGACTGCACATTAGAAAACTGAAATTGTTGCCAACATGAACTCTACACTTAGATCACAATATGAATTAATGAGCTTGCTTTTCACCTTTATCTCCCCCTTCTTCAATGCTTTCCTCCCTCTCCCAAATAAATGAGCCATGTTCCTAATAATGTGCTTGAAAGGAAGGCTGGGAAATTTAATAATAAAAAGTTCTCTGAAATTAAGTTTCTGGCAGTGCTTTAAAAAAAGAAAATGTTATTACTTGGTCCTTTGCTTTTCCCCAAAGCAAATTTCAGTCCTTTGAGGACTGCACAAATATAAAGCAGATAATTTACAAATCTTTTATTTGGCAATTTGCCTGGTCCAAATAATCAACTATAATAGGAATTGCCATGTGAGTATTTAAAGATTCAAGTATAGGAAGACAAACTGCACATCACAGAAAAAGTTTGTCTAAACTATCAAATACTAGACTTTCAATGGGGCACAAATTGTTGAGCATGTTGATGTTCACAGGAAATACAAGGGAGCATTAAGATGTGAAAAACCAATGATAATTGCTGGAGTTCTTATCACATAATAAGTTTCCTAATCTCAGCTCTTTTGTATTGGCTGCCCAGAGTATGACCACGAGGAAAATACTGAGTTTGCCTCAGATTATTCAAGTCCAGAACCACAAATGAGAAAATATTTAGTGAAGCAAACCCAGACTTCTCCTCTGCTCACGTCCTATCAAAATACCCTTGACGGTTTAGGAAACTAAAAAATGCAAACTAAATTGGTGAAAACTTAGTCAGGAAAAGAAATGCAAGGCTAATTCTCTAATTTTGCATCAGCTACAATGTTTTAGGGCTCTTTCTTACATAGCTCTCAAAGAATGGTGAATGAAAATCAGGCTCCGCTGAATTTTCTAGGAATTTTCCTTTTACATTGGGTCAGGACTGTGCTATAATGCAATACATAATTCTGTAGATTTATTTAGCACAGGCTAAACTAAGAGGCTATGATATTGACATACATATCAATATCACCTTCCTTGTAAAAAAAAAAAAAAAATGGGCCAAGAAATTGGATTTGGAGTTTCAGGTTGAAAACCTCTTAGGTCCTGTGCAAAATTAAATTTGGACAGAGTAAAATTTTGAAATCTATGCAAATGACACCTTGACATTTACAGGTAGGGAGCTTGTAAAGCTATTAATTTTTGACTGAGAAAAGTTGGGAAGAGGCATACATGTATCAGAACCAGATAGCTGCCTCTGACTTCCATTTTATGGTTAGTATGTGCTCTATGCAAAAACAGCAGAGCATTCAGAGGGACCAAAGGTACAAATTCTGAGCCATTTTTCACATGCAGAGAAAATTCTACCTGAAATTGTGTTTTCAAGTGGCAAGGATTGTCAAAAGACTATGAATAAATTCTAAACAGCTTCTTCCAAATTTAGAAGAAATCATGGATGAACAGTGATTCTTCAATCACTACTTTAAATACAATTAAAGGTTGAGACTATATAAATGAAACTTTGACCCTATGAAATATAAAGATAAGTTATGTATGCTAGAATTTAAGATTTAAATTCAAGCACTATTTCAATCTTAGCTACCAGTTCACTTATTTGATGTAAATCATTAATGCAAAACAATACCTGTTTCATTCTTTTACCTTAACTCTAAAACTTCTAATCACTTTCTACACACAAAGTTTAGCAATGAAATGTGTAAATAGCATTACTGAATCATTCCACATATTCTTGATTCTATCTTGATTTATCTCCTACATACAGATTTGAGGAAAATATACATAAAAGATTTTATCTGTGTAACTGTCTACAATAGCAGTTTTAAAAGAAGAAATCTGTGAAGATTTACAGAAACCTCAATTTCTCCCACAGGAAGTGTCTAGATCTGAATAATTACCAAGAATGAGATTTTTGCATATAGATTTCTAGTTCAACTGCAAATAAGCTGCTACGATGTGGCTGGACAACTCCCTGTGCTTTGAGAACTAGAAGAGGCTTAGAAGTAAAACCTCATCTCCCATTAAGCATGTTAAGCGTACAATGATTAAAAAGCATTATCCTCTCTTACAAGAGCAACATGGAAAGGTGCTTCCCTGCCACCACTGCTGGCACATTTAAGGCTGTGGTGGTGCCGCAGGTATCCAAGCCTCACTTGCTCCTACAAATGCCTCTTTTAGCAAGATGTTAGCACAGGCTCTTGGCTGTCTCTTCTATTTCGAGCAGTGTAAAGTATTTCCAAAATCTTGTATCTTTTAACCAGCACAGATGACACGATCTTCTCTGGTTTAGTTTCATTAAAGCAGCTCCCCCTGATAAAAGGTCAGGTTATGTCTTTAAAAGGTTAAATTACGCCACATAATCAAATTCAGTTTTGCCGTGGATAGGCAAAACTAAAGCTGCTTTTTTTCCCTCATGAATAGGAATTGTATATTTATTCCAAAAGCGAAAAGAGCTCAGTGAAAACTGACAAAGTGTGTATAATCCTTGGACGAATTAGAAATGACAGAAACCATAAGCAACTCTATGTAAGAAGGTTTCCCAAGTGGACAATCTCATCCTGAATGATGCTACTTTTCAGAGGTGAAAAAGGAGCAGAGAGATTATCCCTCTACATCTTCCTTATGCCTGGTGTAAAATAAAGTGGGTTTTCTGGGAAAAAAAACCACCAAAAAAACCCATTTGTGACATTTCACTGCTGACTGAGGTTTGCCACGCTTCCCTACAGAGGGGACAGCACATTTGGGCCAATCTGGCAAAGACTACCCTCCCCTTGGACACTCCTACCACTCACTCAGCTCAACAGGGCTCTCCTCTCCAGCACCAGATTTCATCCTCATCCCCATCCTGCAGCAGGAGCAGTGCAGTGCAATCCCTTAATCTATGGTGCAATAAAAATCAGTGCAGCTCAGGTTGCAAAGTCCCCAGGCAGCTCTACCTGGGAGCTTTCATACTACACTGATTGGAGTTTTCATTGCCTTCCTGACCCCTCAGACACCAGCACCCCAGAGGATTGCACTTCTGCTCATTCAAGCAATAATGGTGAGTTTCTGGGTAAGCAGAAATGTAATATTTCAGGGTGAAAGAGAAGGATTTAAAATAGAAAGTTACTTCACCTGACTGAGATGGATGGGACAGCCTTATGTCAATTCCTGTACTTTTATCTACAGGGAAAATCACCTCCTACAGTGCTTTGAGAGAGACCTACAGCAACCAACAGAGAATGGCTGAAGTTAAACACTCCTAATGTCACTTTGGAGTGACATCAGGCTTCAGAAAACTTTGGGTTGGCCAGTTCAACAAACACACTTGAACCCAAAACCCAAGCCCAGAGTAAAGGTGCAAAAAACCGCCGGGGTCCTTGGAGTTCAGTGTTCAAGACATCCTAAAACATCCTAGTTGTGGTACTGTTGCTGACAGACACATAAGCCTCAGAAAATGTGATCTCTTCATTCAATGCAGTCCTACAGCAACTGAAGCTTTTCTCATCTTCATTTCAGCCAATGTCTCTTTTAAACCTTTACAATTGCATATAAAGTGGGGCCTCAGTTTCAAATCTGCATCAGCTATGTATTTGCATTCATGTCTCTCTTGGTTCCTATTGTAGATGTAGGAACTTTCCTAGACTTTCCTGTAAATAATCCTTGAATACAAAACAAAGCAAAACAACAAAAAAGGGAAAAGTAGCAGTGAAATATCTGTTAATACAAATATCTTAGGCAAGAGGTTAAACTCATTCCTCCCAGAGGATAGGAGATTCCCCTCTGATTAGATTTCAGTGGAGTAGGAAGCAGACAATTAGATGATGAGACAACGTCTCCCAATCTGGACAGACTGTTTGAAGTGTTTAAAATATTTTTTAAACACAATAAAATTACTAACAGATTTGGGTTTTGGTTTTTAAAATTATCTACTTAACTTTTATATGCAACTGAATTTCATTCATTGCAGTGCTTAGAAATATTTCTTTGTCTTACTACACTCCATCAAACAGTGATAAGCACAATTTCCCTTTTATTAGTGTTGATTTATATTTATGCATATTTATCTTAAACTCCTCCTTCTCTTCCAATGAGTAAATTTTCTTTATAATTATGTGAACAACTTCTATTTTACAGAGCATCTATACATAATTTTTTTTCTTTTGCAAAACATAAATAAGAACAATAACCCTGTTTCTGTAAAGATCACTACAAATATCTTGAATCTGTTGAAAACTGAAGCTAAAGCCATAATGTGTATTCCTCTTTTAAGTCCTATATAAGCTGTGAAAACTTTGATTCTTTAGCTCAGCTGACTTAACAAAAACCCCACTAAATCAAACAAACAAAAAACCAACACATTTTTTAATTATTAGTTCTCTTCTGCGTGTATAACCCAAGATGGCATTTTTTTCTGAGACAGCTGGCAGCAGTGTTGCCTGTCTCTGCTTTGCAGATATTTGTAGTTGCCAGCTATTTGGAAGAGTCCCCAGTCTTGTCTCACAGCAAGTCAGGTTGTGTACCCAGTGGGCATCAAGCCACAGCCATTATGGCAAACGGCAAAAGACTCTGAAGAAGGAATAGATTTTCACAGAAAGACAAAAAAAAGTAACTGGACTGTAAAGTGCAAGACAAAAAGTTTAAGGTGTTCAGAATGAAAACCTCTGCAAGAAGTTCTTTTTGTACCTCTGGATTTCAGAATATCATGTAGTTTGGGATCATCTGTCCTTTCAGTGGAAGTGGTACCAGCATGCATCTGGGAAAGCTGTCTAATCCAATCCTTCTGATCCCATTAAGAGAATTTATAGCATGTCCTTGAGCTCTTACCTGATTCTAGACAGCTGATGTTTTAATAACTTCTTTAAGACACTCGAAACTTCACAGGACCCTAAACAAGTTAAAATAATTCTGAAGTAATGCACTTTTGTGGGAACAGCCCCAATGAATCTTACATGATGAACTCCTAGACAGCTAGGACACAGTAAGGAGATATAGAAACTAATATAGATATATTGATTAATCAGCCTCTTTAGCAACAGTTGGGGTGATGAAAATGTCTGTTCTGCACCCTGGAGAGCATCCCCAGCAGGGAGCTCAAGGGGAGCCCCAGCACCAAGGTGCCACCAAGGGAGGGACTCAGGCACATCAGGCAGCACCTGCTTTGCCACCACCAAGCCAAACCACCAAGGCTCCTCACAGGGACTGCAGACAACTTTATAGTGGGTGTTCAGCACCAGCTGTGTCAATGTGTGTGCACAAACATCCCGTAGGAACAGGGAAAGAAACGCCATTTTAAAGCATCATGGATGAAATAAGCACTTACTGCAGCAAAGCTACAAACAATTCAAGCAAGCCTTCACCAAAATGTTATTACCAAAGCAGGGGCAAGAATGATGCAGCCATTGAAGGGACAGCCATCATCCAGAAATCACAGGAAACAAAAGACAGAAAGCCACAAGAACCAGAGTGCTGACGGATAATGAGAACTCAAAGTGAAAAACAAAATTCAAATTCCTGTCCTCATACTTGGCCATATTTTGAGCTGCAGCTGCTGATGCTCACTCGCAACACAGGGGAAGATTATTTTTAAAGAACAATCTTCCAAAACTATGCAACTGTTCCTAGAAATTTTCATTATTTAGAAATGTATAAATCAGAATTACACATCAGCATTGCCATTTATACCCTAGATTGTTGTTCTTGTGGGCTGTCAAACTGTCTGTCTCTGTACCCTTATTTAATTATTCGTCACTTGCCTTAAAAGAAAACAACTTAAAATCTTGATTTAATAGGAAGAGTAAAAGGAAACACAGAACAGCACATTATGAAAATGCCTTATAAAGCATCTGTTACAAACCTTCAGTTTATTGCTTAAGGGATGGCAGCAGGTGTCCCATGCCCTGAAGCTGCCGAAAAACCTCTCCTGTGCTGCAAAGAACATCAGCAAAGTCAAACTCTGAGCATGAGCATGGTTCATTAGGTATTTAGTCAATCTAAAAGCCTCAGACTTGGGTGTAGTCTAAGAATGAGAGTTCACATCAGAAGCATGACAAACACCTTATCAGTCATTTGAGAAAATTATTTGAACTGAAAGATTCTCAAAGACAGACCATGATTTTGGTGCCTAATAACTGCTCTAGTGTTAAAATGTTAGTTAACAATGTTTGTTAGCTGGCTTTGGTTGAGTTCCACTTGTCTTTTTACTGATCCTTTCTCTTCTGCCATAAGATTAGGGCGAGATTAGGACATAATTTGTGTGGAGCATGGCTCTGTTCCCACTTTAGGGATGCGCAGAGTGAATATTTCAGGATTCTGAAAAGTCAGTTTTAACTCAGAGGGGTAGAATTACTGTGGAAGTCCACTTCAGTTTGCTATTTGTAGGTATTTCACTCACACCCCTCAGTTTCCATTTGCAGATATTAGCTTTGTTTGCTACAGGTGATAATAGTAGACTTCAACTCCCCTGACCTTCTTTTCAGCTGGCACCATATCAGTGTAATTCTTTAAATCCTCCCTATATTGATTGCTATTTTGGAGTCCATGGGGCAGGGAGAATGTCTTCTAACCAGGCAGACCTATTCCATACATCTCCCTTTTCCCACCAGTGGGAAGCAGTTCTGCACACCCACCTGGCTTTTCCCTTCTTTCCCATCCCCTCCCCTTTCACACACCAAAAAGTCCAAACTGTGCTATGAGAACTAATTTTGATAACTGAACTTTTACGCCATTTGTAAAACTAAAGCCAGACTATCCAGTGTGCCCCACAAAACTTTTTTGCAATCATTTCTTCTACTCCCTCATCCAAGCTACGGACAGGAGTACAAGACAGACTGTAGGTATTTTCTTTATTTTACGTCAACTACTATTGATATTTAAATTACACATCATGTTCTCTCTATCATAGGGAATGTTTTAGCTGCTCTTGCTGTTTCCTGGTCTTGCTTTTACAGAGCTCAATGCCCCTGTGGTACTTCACAAGTGACTCTGCAGTTTCAGATGAATTTTGCTCGTGCATCCTGCAAAGGCAATAGCAGGCATTGCACACAGGGTGCCCAAACCAGAACTACATTCCAACACTCCCACACCACAAAGGAAAAAGGCCAGATGCATCTCTAATTTCCAATCTGCAAAAAAAGTACCCTGTTTAACTTTGTGCTATTACATCATTTTCACTATACCATACATCGTTAAACTTTATGGGAACCTAACAACAATCCGGCTCCACAAATCTTAAAGGATTGCTAAATGCTGCTGTGGTACAACCTTGCCCAGATTGAAGAGAACACCATTTTTCAAGTTTTCTAACTGATCAGACTCAGGAAAGATTCAATCATGGTTACCAAAAGATATAAAATGAAACAAAATTAGTCATTTCTTATTCCAGTTAGCTTGACATTTACAAAATTGGCCTGATTTAAAAGGAGGGGGAAAATTACCTTGAGGGTATCTAAGCTCACAGAGTTATTAGCCTGAGGCTCACTGAAGAATGGTAACACATTCATTAATTCCTAACATGGCAAAACAGTTAAGGTGAAGAACCAGTCTCAAAATCCTCTGCACCCCATTTCTATTTAAGCTACTTACTGTTTACTAGCTGCCTAACTGCCCAGCCTGAACACACTGCCTGCCTCAAAACCCAGAGGGAGCCTGGGGCAATACAGCTTCACCTTAGCAGACAGCATTTGGTATTTGGTAGGACTGCCCCATTGCAGGACTTCTCAGCTGTTTTATGTCTGTGTCTGCACTTTTGATGCCAGAGCAGGATCTAATTTGCCTGCTTCACAAAAGGTTCTGGAGAAACAGACGATGCAGTAACACCATGCTTAAGCAATTTAAAAAAAAAAAAAAAAATCCCATTTTTGCCATTTTCTGTGGAAAGGAAGGAAGTGAAGAAAGCTATTTTTCTATCAGTAACAAAGCCAAGATTCCTGGGGTTTTTTTTGGCTACTGGTTCTTATCAGTTCATTCGGATATTTTCAAGCTGTCCTCTGAATCATAAAGGCCAAAAATTTGCATCAAGCATGAAACATAAATAGAGTTTGCTGAACTTGCCTATCAGTGGGCAGGAGATGATCCTTAGCTCTATATTTTATTACTACTGTGCCCAGAGCAGCCACACACATTTCTGCCACAGCTCTTGAGCACATGGCTCACACTGCTCACCCAAGGCACAGGTCCAGGACACTAGGCACTAAATATCTGAGAGCTCTCAATAAACACAGAAGTGGCAAAAATGACACTTTATTGCAGCTGACTGACACTTGCAGCTCCAGAGACAGAGTGAAATTGATGAAAACACCAGAGTTGCGACAGGGCACAGAGAAAACATTTTATTTGGCCAGTCTCTGTGGAAGGGCAAAAAAATAAACTGATAATTGAAAAGATCTCCACTTGACGACAAGTTACCCCTTGGCCTTGAACCAGTGCAAAAGCTAGGCTTTATTGCATAATCACAGAAATCATCAGACAGATTGGAAAAGTTTGCTTACTGTTTTGGCAAAGCACTTAAAATTGTATCAGATCATGTTTTCTTCTTGATATTCATTAATGCTCCGCCTGTCTCAAAAACTAAATAAGCAAATAAGGTAATGATAATCAGAGAGATTTCTCAGAACTGAAACCATGGTGCCCTCTCCCTCATCAAAATACAAGGCTCCAGCTGCTGCAATAAAATATTCATTATGACAGTAGTGAACTCTTTTCATTCCCCGGGTTATATTCAGTAAAAACAATGCCCTAAATTCTACTTAAATACAGTGTTAGAGCAAGAATCAATTGTGAAAATTTTAAAATAAAATGGAACATTAAAAAAATCCTGCTAAAAATCTGCTTGTAGGCTGTACACAGACAGATCTGCTGCTTGAAGAGCAAACCAAACCTCTTCCCTCTATCAGCAAAGCTGAACCAGCTCTCTTAACTCATGGATGAAGTTTTTCTGCCACTTTTCATAACAACTTTTTAATTAAAGGCTGGCTGAGTCCACTTGTTGTACTTGAGGTCACACCAGAAGAGCCATTCTGCTTGCCATGACCTGGCAGCACAGAAGAGACATGGCATAGGGATACCCACACCCAACAGCTACCACCTTCCCTTCCCTTCCCTTCCCTGCTGGACACATACCTAGCTCCACTAGCTGTGCATGTTGCAGGAGTTATGTGCTTTAAGCTGGGCTGGAGTTCAGCAGTCAGCAGTGTGCCAAATTGTGTTCTGGATAAGTCATAAATCAACTCTGGCAAGAATGAATATCAAGATTTTGTGTTGAAATTTTGGCTGGCCCTCAAAGAAACATGCAGCTTAGAATGCTCCAAGTTCCTATGAGTGACTGATACATATTTTAAAGCAGTTTTACATAGCAAAAATTCCTTACAGAAACCTTTGGTTCTAAGGTATTCCAAATATTAGCTTAATAGAGAACCTAAAAAAGAAGAAGGCTATCTGCTAGTTTAAATAATTCCTAAAAGTTACAAGGCTGTATTAGGTATGCCTGCCACAAAATTAATGGATCCACAGTAGTACTTACACTCTAAATTTAAAAAAATTCTTTAATTACCCACAGATTTTCAGTACATTCAACAGTATGTGTTAGAAAAAGAAACTGAGTTCAGACTACACTTTCTATCATAGCCTTTGCTTTAAAAAGAAAAAAGTAAAACGCAATTAAGTAAAGAGATTGACAGTGAAATATAACATCCTGCAATTGTTCATCTATGATCAGACGCTACCTGATAGGAACATATTCATTTCAGAGAGCAACACTTTTTCAGCTGCCAAGAATATGCACACACAAAAGGAAATGCTGAGTGCTCCAATGAATTTAATGGTTCATCTCTAGTCTCAGAAGGTGACAATCTCCAAGAGCAGCTACCATGGTCACTGCCACACTGTAAGAACACTAATTAGAGAGAAGTCTGGCTGAACTCTAAATCTGTATTTTCTTCATTTGGATGTTTGAGCAAGTTCCAAGTTACAGCTTTGCTTGTTTTCTATGGGAATTAAAACTTCAATGCTAAAAGCTATAGTTTCTCTTGGAAAAGCAGAAAGCTTTTCCACACTCTGACTCACCTGCAATTCAGAGCTATCACACGACTTCCATTGAAATGTCAAATCAGAACGATGCAAAATTAGCTCACTGTTATTTTTTCTAAATGAGGACTATGCTCCACAAAAGACTATGTGATCTCATTACAAAAGTCCCATGTCTACAAGATTTTCTGACTGAATTATCACTGATTAAGGTGTGATTTAGCATGCAAACTGCCAGAGGCATCTGAAAAACCCTGTTGTCAGTTGATGCATAATTTCCTTCAGTATTCAAAACAAAAGTAAGATTAAGATCAGGTGGGCAGCAAAGATGCTTTCTTCACATGCAGAAATATTTTATTACATCTCTTCCCCCTACCCTATTACTGCTTCCTGGAGCAGTTCATAACTCATTTCTCACAAAGCTGTCTGTAATCTGATAGCCTAAGTAGATCCAAAGGTCCCCCTACCTTTCTGCCACACCCTTTTGTTTTCCTCCCCCTAAATTTCCTGAGCAATCATCTTTCAAAAGGAGACTATCACAACACCTCGCCCATACTCTCTTTTCAGCTAAAAATCACTGTTTCATGATTTCTTGGAAATCAGTGCCAGTGCTCCATCTCACATTCCTGACCTGTCAGCACTGGATGGACAGTCCAAAACCACACAACTCCCACACCGTGCAGCTGCAAGGCTGCATGGAGCATGTGTCTTGGAGGCAGAAGGAGAGGAACTGAGGTAGATCGCTGCCTTTTTTGATACTTTGGAAATAAATGACAACATTCTACAAGCTGTTGTGATAATATGAGCAAACGACAGGCATATGTAACCAGCTCACAGATAAGGGACTGGATTTTCTATTAACCACTTGAAATGTTCTTCAGTGGTAGCAGAAGAGAAAACCTCTGCTGTGGAGAAAATAATGTAAGTTGCATGACTACCTCCAACAAATGGTAGATATTGTCACATATCCCTATATATAGCAAGCAGAGCACGTTGTCATGCCACACAAGCAATCCCTGCTGATGTGCAATTTTGGGACTGTGCTAATGGCATGACTGCAATTCTAGGGCTGCTTTTTGTTCAATTTCTGTGCTGATAAAAAGAAAAAAAAATTAATTGGACATTGGGATGACTGTACATCCTGTGCATGTAAGGATAAAATACATAAAAGCCAGCTCAGCAATTAATCTTCCAAATTAGATTACAGAGATAAACTTTATTTAGATTATCCTCATCAATATATATGAGAGCTGTAAAATCTTTTTGTAGCAGAAGTTCATGTTACTAAATCCTCAAAAAAAAAAAAAAATAAGCCTGTCATTGCTGGCTGTGCTTCCTACTAGGCTAGCTTTTGGCCACAACAGACTTGAAACACAGTAGAGAGCTTTCATTTCTAAAAATCCCATTGTTACAGTAACACCTCTTCAAATGTATGAGCATATTTTAATATACTGTAATTCCACCTAATTATTTACAGAGCCCTGGCAGAGGTTCTGAGAGGGCATCTGCTGCAAACTCATATCCCTCGCGCCCAGGGGCAATGCAGGACACACCAAGCAGAGAACACCCACCTGCACATCCAACAGCTTCATCATTCAAACCATGGCACAGATGCACAGAGTATGAGAACCAAAGCAGAGCCCAAGAAAGCTCACTATCACAATTATCACTTGTTTAAGAGATAGATCTTCCCAGCAGGACCCTCAGCTGAATAATACAGAGTAAAAAATGGACAACAGACTTCCAAAAGACAGCTATGATAATGTATTTTCCCAAAAATTAATATCCCTGCTTTCTAAATGCATGAAAATAGCAGCCACTACAAAAGCTTTCAGCATTGAATTTTCAAGTCAGTGTTTCAGGTAACCTTTAAGAATTTTTGTTGCATGTAAAACGTTGCATTAGTGTCCCTATCTGTTTCATTATGAGAAACAGGTTATAAAGGGTACCAGGATGCAATAGCTCCCTCAACTGATAAAGAACTGTATTCTTTAGTCAGTTGTATTTATTTTACTTCATCTTTTATATCTAAATGTAGTTTTTTCCTAGTAAATATCATCGTAAGACAAAGCATTTTGTGTGAACTAATGAGATCAATGGACCGCAAATTCCAGTATACTATGTAAGAATTATTGAAGCAAAACCCCTTCTTGGATCCGACATCTCCTTTAGCACAAGGAATTCTAATTTTCCCTGACTACGCAGATGTTTTTCGCCCGAATTTCCACCCTAGCATAGCAGCAGCCAGCAGCTGCTCTCCTGTCTGGAATACATTGCTTTGAATGCAGCCTCTAGTGAAATACACACATGAAATCTGACGCAAATAGAATCTTGCGATATAAGGAGTCATAAAGGAGATTTGATGGGCTTTAACTGCAGCCAAATGATACACAGGGAACATACTCCGCAATAACATGTACCTCGTATGGATCCTATTTGCTTCCCCATGATAAAGTGGCAACTTAAGCTGCGAAAATTACTGCCATCCATCTCACCCCATGCATTCACATGCTTGGGAAGCGTAAGTGAATATGCAGCTACGTGTTTCGCAAACATATTATTTCTCCTAAGATGAAAACGAGAGTCACACATTTCACAAGAAATGATCAGGCAATGCATGAAGCCTGGCATGAGTCCAGCCCATCAAAGCCCATCAGTCCTGTTGCACATTGAACTCTTCTGCTTTGTGGGCCAGAATCAGATCCACAGTACAAAGGTCCGACAACTCTGAAGACAAAAGGGCAGAATTTATTCCTTAACTCAAAATTTTCTTTGTTATATGCTACAAAGGCATGTCCTTCTGCTATTTTTCTGTGCACTGTATTTGTTCTGTCCTCCCACAGGATCTCATTGATCTCACAATGTGTTTATATTACGCTTGATGCGTGAGGACCACTTGGGCATATGTCCTATAATGCAGATTTATAAGTGTATATATATAGGTTAATTGAACTAAAATAAACTCCCATCCCCCAGCAGCAGTAGGTACCCATGAGGAAATTGTATGCTCTGCAAAACTCTGCTTGTGACTTTTAAAGATTGTTTTGTTAAATTTTTCTTTTTATTTCAGGAATATTTCTTTGAAATACTTCCTTGAAATATGAGACATATTTGCATCACTTACATCACTTTTCTTTTTTCTACATTACCAGTTCTTTAAACACTTCTATCACATTTCTATTTGCATGGTATCTCCTTAAATCTGATAGTTCTTTCACTCATTTTTTTCATCACTAATATTATCATCAAACTTTCATTTTCTGCCTCTGGTTCCCTTCTTTATCTACTTTGCCACAGAGAGATCATAATCCCACATTATTAATTATCTGACAGGGATATTGAAGAATCCATTGCTGCTTATGTAATAGGAAAATCTAATTATTTTAATAAAGATATGATTGAATCCATCAGGTGATACCTTGGTCTGATTTTTTAGGACATTAACTCAGCAGAACTCTTATAGTCCCAATCTCCGAGATGGTAACATGGCAGCGTAACCTGCTCCTGTAAATCTACAAGCAGGGACAGATTCCAAAAATTTGCTCTAAGAGCCAAACACTACAGTCTCTGCATATCTTTTTGTGAAACAGAATTATTTACTGAGACATCATATAAATTCAGAGGTCCAGGGACTGGCAGCAACATTTTCATTTATCAAGAAGTATAGAAATTCAAAGATGGTTGCCCTGAACAACTGATAAGATATTTACAAAATTAAAGAACTATAAGACCACTTCCACCAATACATGATTTCTCATTCTAATGGCCTGCCTGTACTTCCACTGCTTTCAAAATTGAAAGTACACAGCACAACACCTGCTTTTATATTAGTCTCCAGTTGTTGTTCTCTTGTATTAGATGAAAAATTCCTATGGACGTTTTCACCAAAGTATCTCAAACACTAACCATGTAGGGAAGCTTATTATTCCCATTTCACAAATGGGAAGACTATGGAGCTAACATTATATGTGATCCCAAAACTCAAGGAAACGGTGACTTGTCTGCCTGTCGTGCAAGCACTGCCCAGAGCCTGCCTGCAGTGCACAACCGCAGCCACTCCTGGCTTCAGGCTCTGCCTGCGCCTGACCAGCTCAGGGACCATGTGGCATCCCATCCTGCCACACTGGTACAGAGAAGGTTGGCACATGCAAAATCCAGAAGCCACACACAGACTTGTAAATATTTTTCATACAAGAAAGAAACATGTATTTAATCAATAGTCAAACTGCACAATTAGCAAAGGCCAGTCCTGTTTAGTATCCTTACCAAGTGATCTGGACAAGGGGATTGAGTGCACCCTCAGTAACTTTGCAGATGACACAAAGCTGGGTGGGAGTGTTGATCTGCTGGAGGGAAGGAGGGCTCTGCAGAAGGACCAGTGGGCTGAGGACAGTTCCACGGAGGTTCAAGGCAAAGTACCAGGTCCTGCACCTCGGTCACAACGCCAGGCAGTGCCACAGGCTGGGGGCCAAACCACCCTGCAGATGAAAAAACTTTTTCTAATATCCAACATAAACCTTCCCTGACACAGCTTCATGCCATACACTTTCCTTTTTTTGCCTTATTTCCAAGGAAACATTCCTGTCTGGAAGAAGCCAGACATCTTCCTCACCTGCTTGACTTCTGACATTTGGGAATTGCATGTTCCTGTGCCCTTAAGACGTGATGTCTAAAAAATGATCAGTACCGATGGAACCCAACACCTGCAAAAACATTTTCCTAGGTGGCCTTACTCGCTAATTTCCTGAGCATCCTGAAGTCTCCTCTCCTATGCTCAGAGTATAGGTTTTGCTGGTACTTTTCCTCTTATCCCCAGAGATTTTAAACACAATAGATTCATGGTTGCTGTGGCCAAGATGACCAGCAATCTCCACTTTGCTCACGAGATCCACTCTGTTGCGCTGTGGTTTAGTTGATGTGGTGGTGTTCAATCTAAGGTTGGACTCAATAGTATCGGAAGTCTTTTCCAACCTTAGTGATTCCATGGTTCTAAGAGTGAATGAATGGAAGGTAAGAAATGATCCACTTCACATCTAAATACTCTTTTGGCTGAATTCCCAGAGAAGGGAGAAAGCATGGGGAAACCATGGAGAAAGTTAAGTAAAGAGCCCAAGGTGTTAGCACAAGCAAAACCTGAAGCAGTTCATGTAGCCACCTTCGAAAGTATAAGGGCCTGGGCATAGCACTAAAAATGGAAAATCAAACAATGCAACAAAAGAAAAATTATTTACTATTTTTTTATCTTCTGTGGATGCAGAGACACATAAAGCAAAGAAATCTACATTAAAAATAAGGCTAATTGATTTGTGAGAGGGAAAAAAAACCCAAAAACCAAGCAAAAATAGAATCAGACTTCAGTACCCTGACAGCTTTTACACTGAAATACATAGAAAAAACTTGGCAGACAGAGCTACTATGGTTTCCTCAGGATCGCTGAGGGACCTGGCAAACCAGAAGGAATATCACCAGGACAGGCTGTCCCTGACAGTTAGCGGGCATAATGATTCAGCTCAGACTGTCAATTAAAATCTTTATATCACATTTTCTATCATCATAGCAGCAGTCCAGAATTGATATCCAGCATTTAAGACTGAAAAAATGGTTTTAATTATTCTGAATGGACAGAGAGATACTGTTTATAAAATAATGATTAAAAGCCTTCAAACAGAAAACACTGGTATGACACCTGCAAGGAAGGAGAGAGAGGAGGATGCAAGCAGAAGAGATAAAACAATTGTTCAAAAAATCTTTCCTGGCTCCTTATGCCCCCAGGTATATAGCAGCCTTGGAAGGTACAGAAGTCATAAGCTTTCTGAAGCTAGGAAATGAATGGTGTATATATTTAGTAAGTGGAGGAGAGAAATGGCAGAATGACTGCCAGCACTCATTGGGCTGTTTTAAACTGCTTTTCACCAGCACTGCCACCTGAACAGATCTGTGCCAAGACACCAGGAAAAGCTACTAGGATAATAGAAAGTTTATGGACTTTAGGGTGGTACTGGAAGGTATTGCAATAGGGATTGACATCAATATGGAGATATTCAGAAAAAGGAAGGAAAAAGATACGTGGATGGATTCAGAAGAATGGGTGGAAATACAAAGTTCAGGAGGAAGCAGTTTTACAGTACACAACTGCACAGTTTAGTGAGTTAGATGGTACCAAAACAAAATACGCAGCATTGAAATTAATGACCATAAAAACATCCCAACAGAAAGATGGAGACTCATTGAAACATGACACATACTGTAAACAATTATTAAGTAAGTTAGTCTTTGAGGATACCAAAAAGTATCTCTAGACACTGCAGGGGCCAAGAGACTTTGACATCTTTACAATTTTTAAGTTGTAGACCATCATACAAGTGCAAAGTTTTAAAGAAGCTTCAGGGATAACCCTGAAAGTCACAATAAGATGAACAGAAATGATGTGGCAAAAAGGAAGGAATATTCTTCATTCATTTTCTTAACTTCAACCTTTACTTTTGACTGTTCCAATGTGTACTAAGAATCAGTATTTATACATTAGAAAGCACCTAAGCTCAAATATCTCAAATTTCAAAGAGTTTGGACTCTAAACCCAACAATATCCTTACAAACTATCCCTGTTCAATCACAAGCCTCCACATACTCTGGGAAGCACAATTCAGCTGAAAAAACTGGTTTTGCTATGGTTATGCTACTCCGGTGACTTCCAATGCGACAAGACAATAAATAGGAAGAACTATAGAAGAATCTGTTCAGAAATTAGTACTGTGACATATGAATACAGTTTGTGGAGTTCAAGGACCTTCTCTAAGTAGTCCTGAAAAAAAGAACCTCAAAGCCAGTCATTCTTCAATAAAAAATTCATAATTTCTGCAAATTTTACCTTCTGGTTGCTTTCTTTTATTAACTAATGAAACAATACCAAGAAAATTAGTTCCCATGCAGACCAGACTGAATTAAAGCTGTTACAAAACTCCAGACCAAATAAGAAAATTTCATTTTTGCAACACTGACAGCTCTCTAGTGATAAGTCTAAGGCTCTAGAGAGAAAACACTACAAAGCCATCCAACACACTGCACTAACATTAAACAGAACATTTGACAGAAGTGTTACATAGAAGCAGGAAGAAGTATGAGTAGAGACTGTTAGACAATAACCAGTTTAAGCAATGGTGAAATAATGTACTGCACCAAGGTATGGGTAATCAGTTACAGGAGTTAAATAAATCTAGTACATTTCTACAGACACCTCATTATAAAAGTTCTTTCTAGAAAACTGACAGAACCCAATACAGTGTAAAAAAACCCCAAATAAAGCCCCAGCTGACACACAAGGAAAAGGAAGCAGAAAGACATAAAGTCTCATGTCTTAAACCCTTAAAATATATTTCTGAGTATTTCCAGTCTATTCAGAATTTAATTCAGCTTTTAAACAGACCTTTAACATTCAGGTCTTTGTTAGCACATGTGTCTTTTAGTATGTGTCAGCACCTCTGGTATGTAAAAATCATTGTACATTATGTTTTACCACATATTTCACAGGTCTTTGTTCCCTGCACCACAAATAGAACTGTGTTTTTGAAAACTCTCTAGACACATGCTGCACTTTTTGCAATCTATTTTCGGCAAAGAATTGCTCTCAAACTAGGTAGCACTCTCTCTTGAACATGTAATAAATACAAGAATGTTGGGACACACTCAGAAGTTATTTATGCCCAATAACTGGTTTTTTTTTGTCTGGTGAGTAAATCATTCTTCACCTCAAAGTACATAAAGGCAATTATATTGGCTCATGCTGAAAGCAGAAAAACAGTACATAAAATAATAAATAGCAGAAAGAGGGTATTTTAATAGGCATGCAAACTATGCTTTTTGCATTAAAGAACATAATAAGAGAAGTATGATCCCATTTTAGCAGAACCTACAGGATGGTAGGATGGTAGTACTGTGGTCTGTCCAAAGACTTAGGATCCTACATTGACCAAACAACACAATAAAATAATACATTTTGGCTAAAATAATAAATTTTCAACCATACAGTGAAACAAACAGCAGTCAGGAAGATATCAGAAACTGAATCTCAACAGTTGCAGCAGATTTTTCAAGAAGAAGAGAAGAATGATTAAAGACTGAACAGAGAGATCTGACCAAACAATGTCCTTCAATAAGGTGGGATCATTTCAAATAAATTCTACTGACAACAGTACATTACTCAATAGGGGTATTGCAGTTTTAGTACATCATAAATTACTTCTGAATTAGTATTTTAACAATGTACCTTACAGCTGGCCTCTGCAATCAATGGGAAAATCAGATTTGCACAATGAAAATACGTTTTCTTCTTTTTCCTGATCCCCAAACTGACCTTAAATACTTCTGCCTCCCTCCCAACTCTCAGTGAAATACAAAGTTCAAAACCAATTTTATCACTGTGGATCTGCCCTTCTGTGAACAGGTCCCTGCTGGGAGAGACCAGAAAGGTCTGTGGTCTGAGCTGCTGAGGCACAATCTCACTTTGCAAGCTGAGGAGCTCAGGGCTCATGATGTTTGCTCTGACCTCCCCCAGAAGAGCCCATGTAACATCAGGAGGTCCACGAGGCTGCTGCACCCAGGAGAGAACTCTCAACTGGACCAGAGCAGAGCCCTGCAGAAAAGCAGCCGCTGAAGAAAAGCCCCTTGTGCTGTGAGCAGCCCCTCTTGGCTGGACTGCTTGGACTTTGAACCAGGCACACATTTCACTTGACTTTCGCCAATGGTCAATGCTTTGGCAGGCCATGGATAGCCCTGGCATATTTCTCCAGTGCAGCACTTGTATGTCAGCCTCTCTTTCCCTGTAGCTGACTAGGATTTCCTGGAGTTCTTCTCTTTTTCTACCTATACTGTTTTGCTCCTGGAAGGAATATTAGGAAGCAAGCACAGACTAGCGTTTGATAGACAGTCTGTCAGGTCTACTAATACCACTTTTTTCCGTAACACATAGGAACTCCGGTTTATAATGGGAGTTCTAAAACAATTATAACTACAGCAGCTCAGACTATGATGCTGTAATGGAAAGGAAACTGTGCTATTACACGAATTTGAAAGATACTAAGAAAGGGTGGGGTGCTTTCAGGATTTATTAGATGCTGCCACTGTAATGCTCTTTCGTTGAAAAAATAGCACAAAGTACCATTCCCTGCTGACTCTAAAGCATAGTGAATGTGAGCACAGCTCACAATTATGGCAAACTTTGAAACCTGTCAGTCAAGGAACAGAGCTGCTAATGCCAAACAAAACAGCAGATTTACACATGGGAAATGAGGCTATAATGTAAGAATTACATTTTCTTTGCTCTCATTTATAACAGTAGTGGGAGAATTAACTACTGGGGATTCTTAGCATATTTACAAGACACTACAGGAGGCTTTTAGCATATTTACAAGCAACAATGGCATAATTTTACATGCAGAAATTTAAATACTGTAAAGTCTGCTCTGTCTTTAGTTTCTCCAATTCAAGGCATCTATATCCACAACTTAAGTTTCAACAGCTCCATGCTCTACTAATTTGTTACGCTCAAAGAGATTTTGATATGAGTTCTCTCAAACCAGCAGGACATTTGGGTTTCTAGTCTCTTTTTTATTTTTTTATTTTAGGCTTTATTTCAAAAGGTGAAAGAAAAAAAGCCTTTTTTAATGCTTCAAAATAACACGGATTTTTATTTTTAGAATTTGTTTTTGTTTGCAAAAATAAAATGCTGACACTAAAGATATGTGCAGTAGCTTCACACAGTTGAAGCCTGTTAAGCTGCTGGGCTTTACTTTTTTTACAGAGCAAGAATCAGAAATCAATATATTTTCTATTCTGCTCTTTGGTCTTAGGAAAGGAGACATAGAGGGGGATAGAAGGAACAGGATATATGACAGGAATGTTCTGTGTCTGCTATAAACTTGGTTGGGTGCAAAAACCAAACTGGACCTGGCCCAAACAGGAATCTGTTTTATTTCCATTCTCCAGTCCTGGGGGAGCCCAGGGCATGGGCTCACTGGACACAACCACACTGTGTGACATCTGTTTTGCAGCCAAACAGAGGTGGATCTGAAGGGTGCTCAGAAGGCAAGACTGGCTAAAGCTGCTCTTTGGTCACATCCATCATACATTTTCTTATTTGAAATATAAAACCTAGAATATGTAAATACTGATCGCACCACTCCTAAGTTTTCTGTGTAAGAAATCTAAGGGTTTACATTAAAATGATGTCTTGCTCTGCCAGCAGTGTATGCTCCCTGCCATACTGCAGCCTACAATCTCTTATAACCTTGATCTGCGACATGCGACTACAGCCTGGGGATAAAAATGCCCATTTTTATCCCCAGACTTCAAGTTGGGGATAAAATGTCTTGGAATACCCCCCAAGTTTCATTCCTACTCTTTCACTCTATTTTAACTCATTTACTTGCAGCAAGACTCACACAAGCCGGAAAGGAAAGACAGAAGACAGATGCAACTTCACCTGAACTTAGGAATGCAGCTGAGGGACTTGATACAGAAATGTCCCCCAGAGCTCTCCTGGACAGGTACTCATATCCCAAGAGTAACTTAGTCCACCCACAATCAGATTCAATTAAAAAAAGAAAGAGCTAGAATTTGCAATCGCTTGAATTTGACACTAACTAACACTAACCAAAACAAAATATTGTAATATATTTTTGGTAGGCATCATTGTTTTTTACTACTTTATAATGCATTTACATTTTTAATAAAATCCTGGATACATATCTATGTATAAAATTTCCCAAAATATTTTTCAATAAGTCTAACAAAAATTCATTACATACCCATGCAATTCCAGGAAACTTCCCAATTATTATGGTTGAACCTAGCCTGCAATATATAATACTCATAAAATATGTTCATGCAGGATTATCAGAAAACATAACATCAAAACAAACCGCAAATTTTCTATATGTGGGTTTCTTTTGTAAAATAAATGCTTTAACCTCTCAGGTGCAGAGAGACACCAGAGAAGAAAAAATCTGAAGAAGTTTTGTTATTTTTAGCTTACTTATGGCTCACCTCTGAAAGAAGATGATGAAAAAGAAAGGAGAGTTGCAGAGGTTAGAAACACTGGAGCTTAAGAAAGACCCATTTGCTGGTTTTCTTTGAAAATCTATTTGAACAAGTTTGCTTGTGACAAAACCAAGGGGAACTGAATGCACACCAGCTCACTCCTTCACACAGCTGGAAGCAGCCTGTGTGTCCTCCCACAGCTTCCTCCTCCCAGCATCTTTTACATGAAACCAAACATTCCCCTGAAGGACAGGCTTTTGTTAATTCCCACCTCACATTACTCACAACAATACTGTATAAATGATGGGCCAAACTCTGCCATCACTTAATTCTAACTACACTCATTTCATTAAATTAGGGCAGAATCAAGATATGACACTGTATGTGTAGATAATCTGTCCAGGTCTTTGGCAATATATAGAAAGGAGGGGTTTAGTTCCTAAAGTTATGGCACTAAATTAGATGTCAGGGTTTCCTGACACCATGTCAGTAAAATGAGGCAGGTATCTAACACAGATGCTCTGATTTCTCTGTGCAAGTCTCAATTAAAGGGCCTAAGCTAACTGAGACTGAGATTGCACGGCATGTGGGACTCCTGGTCCAACACATGGATTCACGCATATTCACACCCCTACTGAAAGTAACTGTGATTGTAAAATAGGGGTTTTGCCTCTAAAAATGAAGATGCTAATTTTGTGTGTGTGTGTGTGTGCCTGGTACAATTCCTGATGCCTTTGCACCATGGTGGGAGTTGCATTCCTTCACAGTTACTTCCTTGTCACTGCTTTGCTTTCCTTTCTTCTTACTGAGTATATGACTGAGTGTGTGCTGCTCCACAAACCCCAGTAACTCAGAGCTCATGAAATCTGATCCTTTGCAGTGCCTGCACTGCCATCATAAATAACTTGGATTTAGACCCTGTTGCAAAGTAACAAGACTGCCAAATATTAAGCTAATAATTAATTAGCTGAGTTTAAAAGTAGTCACTCTTCAACTTCATAAATTGTAACTGGTGGAAACTGAGTCAAAGTCCACCTCTAATAAGAGATAAACTACACTGCCATAAATGTAACTGTTCAATACAGCTCAAAATGTGCCAGTTAAGTATCCCTGAGTATATAAATTTAGTTATCTGGATTATTTACTACTGTAGGATGTGTCACTTTGGTACTATTCATATTACTTGCCTTTACTGTGTATGCATTTCATATTCAATGAAAACCCATATTTACAAAATTATTAAGTGATACAGGATCTCTAAGGCCCCTTACACAGTAAAATACTTTGATAGCATATGGTCTGACATATAATTATTTTACTCTGTGATTTATTTATATGCTGTAAACTAAAAATATTTAGAAAATTATCTTCTAGATTGTGAATAATGGCCGATAAGAATCTGGCATTATTGCTGTTTTATTCAGGAAACTACTATTATACACACCCTTGTCTCAGATATGTTGCTCCATTTCTGTGGTTTTAACATTTTGTATTAATACACCTAAAGCAGTTTAGGGATTCATTCAGTTCTATTTCACTTTTTTTTTAAAGTGTATAAAGCAGCTTGACTCACCTTCCATTTTTATTGGCATTTTTACAGGACAAAATTTGATGCCTACTCTATCAATCTTCACACAGATAGGTAATTTTTACTTACAATTTGTGTTGCCTTTGAAAAGGCTGCACAAAATTTACTTGCACATAAATGGTATGCCAGCCTGAGCCTCAAGGGAGGGTTTCCTTACTTCAAAAATTTTACACTTTCGGAAAAACTACTTATGGAACACCATACACAACTGTGAGATGCAGAGTGCCCCTCAGTTCACCCCTTCAGAAAACAGAGAAGCCAGCAAAGGTAATGTGGTGAATTTTCAGACAGAGTAGCACACTGGAAATCAGCCCAAACTAAAGCTGTCTCCTTGCAGTCTCCAGGAAGGCATTTTTCAGTATATGCTGTAGCCCTGGACACAGTGCATTGGCTTGCAAAGTGATATCAAAAATGATATTTGCAACAAATATAACTTGAGTTATATTGATATTCTAACAAACGACAAAATGACTTCTGAAAGTCATTTTCTGAGGTTTTTTTATGACTGTTAAAAGCTAAAAGCAAACTTCTAGGACATAAATAATACTTTCTTAACTTGTTGTGAATGCCTATTGATACCTTTCCACAAAGAATGCTGCCTTTTAAGATTAATTTTAATGCATTCAAAATATATTCAAATTTCTGTAGGAGAGAGTATTGAATTATACTAACAGTTTTCCTGTCCTGGGGGAATATGTCCAGAATCTTCTTCATTTCACATCAGGAAAGCCATATAAATTAGAAAAATAGAACAGACTGAGTTCTTAATAGTGGCACAGCACATATGCATTATTTACAGGGCAAAAGGGTTAAGTATTAGAAAAGTTGAAACCAGCTCCCATAATAAAGAAAGGGATATTTGAGATAAGATTACATGACTCCAATACTAATCTTTCAGGCATTTTGAATTCAAATTCTAT
Source organism: Grantiella picta (assembly GCA_013397955.1). Lineage (NCBI taxonomy): Eukaryota > Metazoa > Chordata > Aves > Passeriformes > Meliphagidae > Grantiella > Grantiella picta. The sequence continues at coordinate 260,934 of VZRM01002315.1, read as the reverse complement.
TCAGTAAGAAACACTGAAGATCGTTTTATATTTATGAACAGTAGCCAAAACCATATTTTCAATTTTATCTTTAATAGAGTCGGAATAGGCGAAAAATCAACTTAACAGGATTGAACAAAAGAAAGGCTTGCAAATTCAAATTATTTTGTTTCTAAAACCTGATTAGAATAAGATGTAACAAAAAATTATCCCAAATTGCAAATATCTTGTGAAAAAGACCATCACTGGTTTATGAGATTTGGACCTGCCCCATTGGTTTCTGAGCAGACACTCTCAAAACCATATGAACTCTCCAGTGGAAGGGAGAGAATTTCAGTTTTCACACACAGAGTTTGACTAACTATGTCGTTGCAGCACAAGAAGATTTTTTTAAAAATGTTTGACCAACTCTGTCTCTTACAGACATCACAGAGTAGAAGGGATCTTTGGCATATCAGCATGAGGCAAAACCTCTGCTTTAGTAAGCTGCTAAAAATGAGGTAGCATAATATCACTGAGAGGTGGGAGAGGCACAGAGTTTCTCTTATGGAGACAATGCAAAGTGCTTTCTCCGGTCTTCCTAGCAGCACACCAGGAACCCCAGAAACAACCCAAGAACAATGAGAAGGAAACACCAAAGGTCAGGTCAGCACCTGCCTCCTTCAGTTTTGTGAGGCAGCCCAGGTGCCCTCTTCCCTCTGCGGTGTGACGTACCCTGCAAAGCACTCAACTCACTGCCCACTGCGCTTTCCCCTCATGAAGCTTTTTCAAAAAGACCAACACAAGACAATAGTATTTGAAGAGCTAACGCTTAAATATTTACTGTCTTTTCTATTGCACCAATCATCATACTTTGATATGCTTGCTTTAAGAAATAAATACTTTTGTGAAGGTAGTAGTATAGAAAATCTCTATTTTCAAACACCACTATTCATAAATACTTATGGTGTAAAAGGCCTGACATGCAACCTATCCTGGGAAAGTGTCAGACAGCAATCTGCAACATACCAAAATTTTGTTCATTATTGCATAAACCATCAAATGCCAGGCACCTGAGTTCAAAAGAAATAAATAATTAAAATCCATTCTAGCTTCCTAGTCCTCCAAAAGTCTCCTTAACAGATCTATCGTGACATGACAAAAGAGAAGCTACAGGTGGCTTCATGCTACAGAGTTTGCTCACCCCCTTACCATCTTCTGCTAGAAAATTTTTGTGTCATTCTCTGCCTCCCCCCAAAATGTCCCAGCCTGGTGAAGATCGGACACAGAGATCATCAACAAAAGCTAGAACACTGATGGTGATGTTATACATTATTTACTCATTTAAAAAAAAGTACTCCAAAGCTTACAGCAAATAGCACTGTTGACCCTCTTCAACAGTAAGTAAGACCTCTGAAGATACCACAGGAAAGTGCTGAGCAGCAGAGTCCTGGAAGAAGTGAAGTGCAAGGGAGTAGCACCAAGGCAGTGTCTTCCTCTTCTTTCTCCCTAGGGCCACAAGGTAATAACAGGGACTGAAGGATTTTCCACGTGCCTTGAAAGAAACCAGAACTGACCAGAGCTTTGCTTTTGTGATGGAGCTCTTCAGCTAAACACATGCAAGGGCAGGGACCCTGATTTCCTGCTGGAGCTGGGCATCCCCTGGGAGAGCTCCGGATGATCCATGTGGCACTAACAGCTTCAGCTCTGCAGGGGTTCACTACTCCAATATTTTAACACTGTTTTCTACTTACTTCCATATCATTTCCTCATCATCTACTTACTCTGTATCATTTCCTTCTACTCTGTCAATTCTTTTTCTTTTTCTCTCATCCTTGCCTCCTCACACCACCTCATTCCATACAATTCAACACATCATCCAGCTTATTAGTAACCAAACACATAAACAAGTGGCCTTTCCCTCCCAAAAAAAGATGTCAGTGTTAACATGAACTATAATGGACAATTTAAAGACACTGTGTGAACAAGGATTACTGACCTTTCTCACATGCAACTTGTTAATGAAAATGATCCATGTAGAGAAACTTTTTCTGGGGTATCAAGACCATTTATGATGGTGTATGTACAGTGCATTATATTTGATCCAAACTCCGAGATTTTAAGCTTCCTGCAGAATGGCTGTTTTTTCAGAGTGATCATTATGCATACAAAATACTTCACATTGCTCTGCAGAATGTGAAAATCCAGATGAATTGCTATCAGAAGTCTTGCTTAGTATGAAACAACAGCTGCTGCTCTGGAGGAATGAAGAGCTATTCCTCAGGCTTTCAGCACATGTTTTTAGTAGTAGAGCATCTTCCTCAGTGGCCCATCTTTTTCCAGGCTTGTCCTGGACATCCTACATTCTTTAACCAGCATAGGACCAGTGTCAGAAATAATTAAACTTGCTTCCTCAACATCATATCACTTCCCCAGAAACTCCAACTGATGTCAGCAGTACAAGCTTTAAAGGCACCTGAGTAGACTGCTGGCAGTTTTATGAGAGAGAAGAAAAGATTATAAGCGAACACTTCTCAGCCAGACCTACCTTGTCCAACTCTGTTTCATATCAAAGCTAAAAAATGTACAAAAACCCTGTCACCATTTCAGCTAATCAAATTCTGTGGCTGCTGGTGCGTGTGTGTATACACACTGACCTCTACAATGTCATGACTTTCAGGTTAGTCATTGATTTCCAGGAATCAAAAATGTGATGCAAATAAGGAATTGCGAGTCAATTAGCTCTTATCAGGAGCTCACAGTCTGTGGCAATGGGATGACACCCAGTTCTGCATAACAATTGGAAACAACCCTTTTCAAGCCAGGTAAATGTCCTCAAGGGCGAAACGTGTCCCCTTTCACAAAGAGAGATGTAGTCAGCAACGTGATTAAAGCCTTTGCACATGATACAGGACTGATTTTAACATTTGTCAGCAATTTCATATGGTAGGAACCATCCCTTCCCACTTATCCTATACATGAGATATCAGTGTAATCACAGTTTCAGTCTGCACACAGAAGGAAAGCTTTTCTTTCCCTCCTTATTACTCTTCAATTCCATCACTGCCAGCTAACTGTAATGAAACTATTTGGAGCTTCTTTAAAATGCCTATCATTTACCATATGTTCATTTAATTTTTAAGAGACAGCTACATTGTGTAAGTTGCAATTTTTCGCCTACCAATATATGTCATTAAAATGAATATTCATGTGGCATCACCTACCAGAGTCATTAAAAGACTTGTAAACATAGCCCAGCAGTGCCTCTGGCACTCTTAAATGATGAACTTTAACTCTCTGTTTGCAAGTGCTAATCTCAGAATAAAACAGAAAAATAAATTATTGGCATCAATTACCATAGTTTATCAGTTTCATTAGCAAATTGGGATTTTTATAGTACCTCCAGCATGCACTTACCTTTATTACAAGTCATTCAAAAGTTACCCTTGACTGGTCCACACAAACACAAAACCACTTTAAATACATTATCATTTTTGTTTCTAGATTTCATGAAATTGCCATTATCAGAAAGGAATTTTTTTTTCATTACAGAAATTTTACCATTTATTATCTTAAATCACAGAATCATAGAATGGCTTGGTTGGAAGGGACCTTAAAGATCATTTAATTCCAGCCACCCTGACATGGGCAGGGACACCTTCCACTAGATCAGGTTGTTCAAAGGCTCATTTAACCTGGGTTTTTACACCTCCAGGGATGGGACATACACAGCTTCTCTGGGAAAATCCTTCCAGTGCCTCACCATCCTCCCGGTAGTGAATTTCTACCTAATATCTAATCTAAATCTACCCTCTTTCAGTCTAAAGATATTCCCCCTTGGAAAAAGTCCCTGTCTGTATTTCTTAGGCTCCCTTTAGGTACTGGAAAGCTGCAATGAGATCTCCCCAAGGCCACCTCTCCCCAGGCTGAACAATCCCAATTCTCTTTGCCTTTCTTCACAGAAGTGCTCCATCCCTCTGATCATCTCTGTGGTGCTCTTTGGACTCACTCCAACAGGTTCATGTCCTTCCTGTGATGGGGACCCCAGAGCTGGATTCAGCACTCCAGCTGAGGCCTCACCAAAGCAGAGAAGAAGAATCCCCTCCCTCGCCCTGCTGGCCACTCTCTGTTTGATGCAGCCCAGGACAAAATTGGCTTTCTGGGCTATGAGTGCACATTGCTGGTCATGTCCAGCCTCTCATCTACCAGCACCCCCAAGACCAAGCAGCCACAGGACTGCTCTCAACCTATTCAGATGGGGTATTGCAGAACTTGTGTGTGAAATAAAGGCTCTGTTGTCTTCAATTTTGTGGAAATTTCTCAGTGCAAAGGCCAATCAAACAGCAGTTTGTGTGTGGGAAAAGTGAGAACTGATAGCTAATTAAGAGTTGTGTGATCCAGAGCATTCTACCCCAGCTTGTCTCTATACAGTCAGTGAACAGGGGAACACACCCTAAGATCATGTGGAATTAAAAGCTGCTGCCATTCCATACCCTCAGCATTTGGGGTGAGCCTCATCCAACCTGACCCTGAATGTGTCCAGGGCATCCACCAACTCTCTGGACAACAATCTCTGCATTTGGCTAAACAATACAAAGAATGGGTATTATTTGCCACACTCTTAAAAACGTGGGGTTGGCCTTCTTCTTTTTTCCATATATGCCAGATTCCCATCATTCTATGTATAAGAGTTCACTTAGGGAATCACTGCTCCTGAAAAGAGTTAGGCTTTTTCTGAGTGCTCACACTTTAAACCAGCAAACAAGAGAAACACAGTTATCTGTCACTACCCTCCCTGGCCAGAATTTTCCCATCCTCTGCAGACACTGCCAGGAAGCAAATTCTCGCTTCATTTTATTTTAGTCAATAAAATAATTCTTTCCAAGCTGCCAGGCTTTTCAAAATATGAGTTATCTTGATACTCAGTTTTTTGGGAATACAGCCTTAGTGTAAAACCTGTGTGAAATCCAAGGACCTTTGAAAATCTGGCCCTTGTGCATACCAGTGTCAGATATACAACATGTTGTATATACATGTGCTGAACATTAAACACCTAAAAAACTGGGCATGCAATCTTCCAAAAGGCTGGCAGTAACTGTCCTAGTGAGTAATTTACCAGAATAAACAAGGGATCTTACTCAAAGTAGGCAAGTAGGAACTGCTTTGAATTTCCAGCAGTCTGTTTGATACAATGCCAGTGCAAATGTCTTTACTTTTCATTTTGGTCATTGTATCACTGAACAACTAAACAGATGGTACATGAACAGTATGCAAAACATTTAATAATGCCAGGAAAGGTACAGCAATACCAGCTGTTCTGGCCTGCTGATCTTGGTGCAGTTTAGAAAACATTGAAAGAAAGATTCATGCCGTTTTATTCCCTTTTTTGCCTCTTGAGTCCTCTTTCGGTCTCACCTTTACAAAAGAGAAGCTAAAACTAGGAAATTAGACATAGATGCTTTAAATGCAAGAAGAATTCAACACATTTGACCTTGCCCATTTAGTATTAAAGACAGAAAAATAATGCAACCTGTAAAAGTGCTGCCTCCACAGCCTTATTATCCTTCCCAGGTCTATGGCCAAATATCTGTATTGTGCATTAATTATGACCAGAATTTGGCTACAGGTAATTATAGAAGCTGAAGCTACCAAAAAATTAGCAAAATGCACCTCCTCAGATAAACTATGGGTGTTGGAGTGGTAGGACAAGAGGGACACCTACCTCACCTTCCTTATGTGACACCTTTAAAGCCAAAAAGGCAGTCCCTCAATAAGGCTTGGTAAGAAATGTAGTTTGTGACCTGTAAGCATTTCTTTTTGCACAAAGAGGAGAGACCAGGAGCAGACAGAATCCTTGGGCCAGGTTTTCCAGCCAAACCCACATTGCAGATGATGATATACAAAAATAGGGAAGTTAGAAATACCCCTGCATCAATATAAGGCTCTTGATTTTGTCTTTGTCCCAAAGCCATGAGTTTTTTTTCTAATATCTTAGCTTCTAGAAAGTAAAACTAAGTAAAAGTCAGAAACATCAAAGAGTTCATCAGCATTAACAGATCAAAAACCACTACAAAATTACAAAATAAGCCCAAACTAAAAATTAAATTAACCCAAGATTTGGGGGAAGTTATTTCAGTCTACATTTCTTATGCAGATCTCATGACATTTTCATACTTCGGGTTACTTTCAGAATGCACAGTTCAGACCTGCTTCTCTGCCAGGGTTGGATTACTTCCATTTTATATTGTCAGCTAGCTGCACAGACCCTAGCTTTGAAAAGATAAAAACATAAATGTCTCACAAAAACAATGACCTTAAAAATATTTGAGCATTTCAACTTAGTTGGAGGATCTTTGCATGAGGGCACACCACACCATGAAGGTGGATTTAGAAAAGTGGGCTCAGTAAATATATGAAAAAACCTTGTAAGGCCATCTTACAAGACAATATTTCTCCCATATTCGAGTTTTTTTTATAAGAAAGAAATAAAAGTGCTTCTAACATCCCCCTTAGCTAAGGTTCTCCCTCACTGAGCAAATAAACCTTCATTAAGCTATCTGAATTACTTTTTAAATTAAGAGAGCAGCACACATTCCCGCAAATGAGAACAATAAGAGGTTTTTGGCAATGATCCTGCTCACTAATTATAATATTTTACATTTATGCACTGCCTTTGATCTCCCAGGGTTCTAGAGTGCTTCACTAAACAGTGAGCTCTGCCCACTGCTGTTGCCTCCCAGTCACATCACACTTGCTCACAGGACATGCAAAGTCTGAGTGGCTTCACAGGTGTTTGCCTCACACACAGAGACAAAAATGCCACTGTTGACACCACATTCAATTAACTTCATTAACACAGAAAGCATAGGGATAATACGTTCCAGTCAAGGCAACTGGCCAGATCAAACTAAATCTGGTTGAAAAAGGAAAAGGTTACAACCAGGCAAACCTACAGTACCTTAAAAGCAATGGCTGCAGCTAAGGTACATCTCCTAAATTCCTCCTGAGAGCAGTGATGTTCCCAGTATTTACTTATACATTATACATGTTCCCACTTATACATTAAAATCCCTGCCACGGGTAAAGACACTCACACTGCATAGTTTATTATGGCTACATTTGACCATGAGGATGTTACTGAAAACCAAAGGCCACATGGCAGTACTCCTTATGGTTGTGGGTCCTCCTCCTTCCACAAGCTGATCACACAAAGTGAACCACTATGGCCATGCTGTCACTGAAGGGTAAAAAAACAAGAAAACCCTGTATAGCCTATGTCTGGGTACCATCTGTTGACAAAACAGCAGTAACAAGTCAGCTCAACTACATTAACTGAAGTAAAACTACTCCCAACAAAAACATCTCTAGCTGAGAAAGCCCCTGCAGCACAGCCCTGCAGACTTCACACAATCCCCTGCTGGCCTTCATTTCTGACCATCAAAAGCTGGGAAGATGGAGCAACTCTTGGCAGAAAAACAGTGCCTGCCCTCCCACACTCCCCCACCACCAAAATCACAGCTGGGCTCAGCAAGGGGCCATTTTCTCCCCAGCTTTTTTATATTAAATTGAAGGGATTGTTATTTTGTTTTGTGCTAACAACTGCAAAGTGCTTTTTTTCCCCCTGCAAAACACTGCCATCCCTCAGACCCCCAGACTTTCTGTGTGTGCAGAGCTGTGCAACCCATCAGGAAAACCTGTGATTTTGATCATTATGCTGGTTGAGTTGTGAGAAGGGCTATAAGGGGCGCTCTCATGGCCCCATTAATTCATAACAAGACACTCCACTAAAGTCACTGTTTGTCCACTTAGAATAGAAGGAAAGGAAAATGTCAGCAGTGCTTCAGCAGCTGTTTCAGCTCCTTTTATACATTTGGTAAGTGGATGTGTACATAATCACATGCTGAAAAGGAAAAGGCATTTTGGAGGCAAGGGAGATGCAGGGACCTGCAGGAGGTGGTTCTGGCTCCAGCCATGGCCACTCAGGTCACAGGGCCAGCAGCAAAAGCACAAACTCCTCACACATCTCCTACAGAAACAACAGCAGTCTGAACCTCATCAGAGTCACACTGGTTTTAACCCCAAACTCCAACGTTTTCTTGGTTTACACACATACGAGATCAAAGTAAGCCCCCCCACCGTCTTCAGCTCATTGTAAACAAAAAAAATTCTTGAAAGTCCGTCTGGCCCAAAAATCAAAGTCCCTGAGCCTTTGCAGAGAGGCAATAAATCTGAACCTTTCATGAAATTTTTTTCAAATAATTACTAGTTGGGTTTGTGTTTCTCATTTAGAAACTTTCCTTCCATATAATTACAATATTAAAAGAAACATGGTAAAAAGTGTGACAAGACAGAGCAAATTTAATCTCTGCAAGCATGAAACAATTACAGAAGGAGGACTCACACTCTGCTGAGAGACACCTCGCATCCAGTGCTCAATGAGCTAACCAGGAGAGAATACAATTTGCATAATGCTAAATTAGCAGCACAAATATATGCTAATCATACCCAGCTGCGAGCATCTCACTTTATCTCATGTGCTTAGTACAATGAAGTAGTATAAAAAATTAAAGATAATCTTCTGTTGCAAAACTTAAACGCAAATCCAAACTTCCTCGAACTTGAAGCTTGTTCTTAGCTTGGGATCTTTAGAAGATTTCAGGCAAAGCAGTCCCTGAAGTCTCTTTGTCTTTAACTTTCCCCACACTGACCCACTACCAGTCTGTCTCTGCAAAGACTTGGTGACTTACTGTTCTCAATACACCATTTCGATCTTGCAGACTTTCCATCAGCTTCATTAAGTTCCAGATCAAGCACAAATGGTTTTAAAATTGTTTAGAGCCTAAGTTGCCACAATCAGCAGTTAAGCACAACAAAGCATCTAACCTGACAGGTCCCACTGTAATTAAAAAAATCAAAATAAGGGGTTTCTAAATTAATTTCTCCAAAAGGCAGGGTTATTCATGACTACAGCTTGGATTATAGCAAGTCTGTGGGAACATAGAAATGTATTAACTGGTGACAGGAACACATACATTCTGGTTAGTTTCTTCACAGGTGTTTACAAAATAATTCTAAGTGCAGGTAAACAAACATTTTACATTAATTTCTGGTATTTTGTTGAGGGGAAAAAAAGATACCCATAAATCTCCACATTAGCAAACCCAGATCATTTGCAGATGCATATACCACTACAGACTCAGCATGAAGGAAGCAAATCAAACATAGATAAAAACAGAAGCTGAGATTCAGTCTTTAAACCAAAAGAATATTACTTAAGTAAGGGACTTAGCAACATCTAAGATACAATTTTAAAGCCCAGTGATGATAACAAGAGTGGTAATGACTTTAAGGGAATGCTTTAGGGTTTTCTCTGTCAAAATGAAAGTAGACTCAATGCAAAATATTTGCAAATGAGAGAAGTGAGATCTTCGTATATTTTGTGCACATATATAAGCATGTAGGAAAGCTCATCCCTAAAAAGAAGCTTTTTTGGTATGGGTACTGCATGTGTATGCATTGTCTGTTGATACAAAATCAAAACAGATTAGGAAAATCAATACTCAATTCCTTTTCTAGATTTTTATCCACTGTAGTACACAAAAGCAATTTAGGTCCTGGCTGCACTGGATCCTTACTTCAGCATTTATTAGATGAGTATATTTGTCATTCCTTCTGACAAACAATAGGTAACAGGTGGCAAATCAAGATTGTTTATATTTAGTGCATTTTTTAAATGTAAGCAAAACAGATAACTTTTTAAATAAATATATATTTAGTTTCTGATGCTAAGAGAGGCAAGAGTCAGAAAAAGCATCAGCCAATATTAATCATGACCAAAACCATTTGTATTCCAGGAGTCCATGAGCTTTCTAAAATGTTGCCACTAGAAAATGAGGAAGAAAGACTGATGTCATGATTAGCTGACTGTTCTGCAATTTTGAATAATCACTGTGTGTTTAAGAGCACACAGTATGGAGACCATAATTGTCTCACAGTGATGTTGACTGGTTTGCAGACTAAAGCTATAGAAACAAGAAAGAAACAGAGCTTTAAGCTGGTCAACAGAAGAGACATGAAAATTTTAACTGCTAAGTACATTAAAAGACTCTGGTCACCTCACAGGATGAGACAGTTTGGGTGCTGAAATTTGGCTGTAGTCAAGTATACCATCTAATTTTATAATTATCAAATTATACTATGATTATCTGACCACACTTTAGGTCAACTAAGAGTATTTTTTTCCTAACAAAGATTTTTAAAATTCTGTTCACTTTAATCTGTGTTTTCCTTCTGTCTTTTGAACAGTGCCAGCTCCACCGACTGTCCATGTTATATGCAAAAAAAATCAAGCATTTGCCTTTTGCCTGTGTCAAGGACTCTGATTTTTCATCCATGTCCTGCATGGATGTGTTCCTGTCCTCCTCTGTTTTCAGTATTCAGAAGGATGTCTATGAAATTCATGTGTTATTGTCTGTTTTTCAGAATCTTCTGAAATTGCAGCACAGTGAAAAGAAAATTAGTCACAGCTCCAGGAGAAGGAATCCCATTGAAGAGCAAGGGCAAACACACACAAATTGCCTGGTACTGAAAATAAATACCAAGTTGAAACACATGACTAGATGGACTGTAGCATCTGCCTAGTGTGTTTTCATACTCTGATTCAGATAAGAACAATCAACAAAAAGGAGTGCTGTCCATCAGAACCAGTGAAAAATTAAAACCAGAAGGAAGTTATATAGGAGATGCTTTATAGTCACAAATTCCGGAGACAGGAAAACAAAAATGACAAGCAGAACTTTAAACAAAGCACGTGAAAATTACAGCCACCAGTGAAAAAACAGTATGTTACAAAAAAGCTTAATGGGTGGAGAACTGAATAAAAGCAACCTGAAAATAACTACAGATTTTTTAAACATAAAATACCACAGACTGACATTTTGCATTATGAATAAGGCTGAAAGTAAGCTGACAGTGACAAAAGTTATGATTTCAAAAACTTTCATTCAGTGAAGCAAAAAATGAACAATTTCAGGGACAGAAATATATGCATCCACTCCTGTTGCATAAAATAGTACATTAGCAGAGCAGTTAATGTCCAAAACTTACTAATCACCTAGTTTTATTCCTAAACCACAGTCACACTCCCTCTGCTCTGTATTAAATTGGATGATTGCAATTCCTGCCTCAGTACTTCTTCACTTCTCTTTTGAATCCCAGAATATAAGGCATGCTGCTTATTGGACAAAAGACATGCTTGGTTTAGCAAAATTATTCCGCTTCCCTCTCCATGTCCATAACAAGGAGATCATCTGCTCAAAACACAAGGAAAGAGCTAAAATACCATTATTTCTGGGGTATTTGTGGTACTTTAAAGACATCTGCACTCTAGAAACTGAATTGAGACCTCTAATGTATTTCATGCAAGTCCTCCAACAGTTGTCAATTGGTAATGACTTTTACAGACTGGGAAAGATTAGCTTTTGTCTTTTTAATTTATTATCTAATTCTCAACTGGAATAAAACACTGAAAACAGCCAATTTCTGCAGAATTCCTTTCCTTTTCTCATGGTTGAAGTCATCTGTACCTTTCAACACACTTGAAACACTAAATTCATCTAAGAAATTACTAAATGTTGTTTAAAAATTGCCTAATCATAATCCAAATGTGTAACACTCATTATTATTAATGTAAAATACATGTGTAAAGGAAGGGAGACTATATACCTTGAGATCAAGTATTGCACTGCTTCATGAAACTGAAAAGAAAGTTATTGCCATTCATAACAAGCAACTGAATATGAACATTTCTTTTGCACCATACCAGAACTGTATCAAACTGTGCTCCAGAGCTGAGGGTTTTCTTGTTGGCACTACACCTGTTCATTTCATGAGGTTTTAATAGTTGAGAGTAGAGAGATACTGAGCTCTAAAAGGACCTCTTAGACATAATGGAGTTACTCCCTTATGCTTCATGACTGAAATATATTCACAGGCAAATTAAAGAAAAGATTGATCATAAATATAAATGTGTATTTTTATTCATTTTTTTAAAAATACTCTGTCATTTCTCATACCTCAGAGCCTCCTTACCTGTCTTCTTGGGAGGAAAAAGAAAGAATTTACAACATGCAAAAGGACTGTAAATCATTTTCATTACCATTTTTTGTGTTTAGTACAACACTTAAAACCCACCTGATTAACTGGGAAAAAACAAACAACAGATATACTACACAAGAGAAACTAGAAGAACTCTTGTAAGGGTTAAACAGTGAAGTCAAGGTTGTTATGAACAGAAGTACATTGTAAGTCCTGTTTCATAAATATTTGTGTATTTATGTTTATAAAACATCTGCACTGTTAGTTCTGATGAAAGCATAATAATGACTCGATGGGCAGGCAAATAATCAGTGTTCTTTGACACTTACGTGGGCCTTTATAAAACTACATTTTCCTTTATCAAAGCCGCAGCTGTACTGAAACCTCATTCCTTCTTGGAACATTCATTTAACTTCTGAGCATATAGATGGTATTATTGTGTAAACTTATTTAAGAGGTCAAATCCATTCCTCTGTATAAGCTTTAAAAACACTTATCACAACACAAAATTTCTACTTCAAAACATCTGAATTCCCAGGCAAAGGCATTTTGTTTAGTGTTTACCTTTTTAAAAAATAAGCAAATAAACAAAACTGCTAGCATTATAATAAATATCATGAAACTCAAATAATAATAATTCTGAGCATGTGTTTTCTCTGCTTATTGGATTTCAGTCCTGAAAAGTCCCATTTCTCCCTGAGAAGTTCTTTCACCATGCAGCACCACAGACCTGTTTGTGTTCTTACCTTACACCTTTTCTGCATGGTCCTGAAAACTTTGAGCTCCTCGGGGGAGCTACATCACATTTAATTATTCAAATGACAGCAAAGCTGGGAAGAAAGTTTACCACGCACTGATTAATTAAGAAAACAAAACCAGAATACCTGTGGCTAAAACTCTTTGGGGACTTCTCCTGCCTCCAGCTCTCCCCCAACACTCAGTCCTCCTGTTCCCTCCTAGGCTGTGGGAATAGGCACTTTCCAGAATAACTAAGGATGCCCTGCCAATGTCACTCCTGGGACATCCCAGCTTTCCTACAAGCAGCCCCAGCTGCATACATGAAGTGGTACAGATCATAAGCCCAAACCAGCAAACCCAGATTAGTTTATTCTGAAGAGATCATTATTTATTTTAAGCTGAGGGAAACCTCCCATCTCCAAATTCTCTTCTCTTCCCCAAAAGGCAGATCCCCCCCCTTCCTATATCCAGGGGTTAAAACCAAAAAGCTTGCTCATAACCTGTGAAACTAAAAAAAACAAACTGAACACTATCACAGATATTACCTTGTACTCAGTACTGACTGCAGTAATTGAACCTCATATTCTCTAAATTACAGTTTAATTATTTGTAGTTTAAAAATCGGATAGGATGACAAACCCTTTCCTCTGTTATGTCTTTGCCTCATTCACATGGCCATGCCAAAAGCCATCACAACATATGGTACAAAACAGAGTAGCAAAAGAGTGTTATTTCCACCACTCCCAATGGCAAAGATCCTCTGAATCAAGTGTTTTTGCATGCATTTGGCCTTCTAAATCTGAGGTCTTCTGGAAGGAAATCACCCCACTTTAACACCCTGAACATGAATTTTCAATAGACATCCAAACAGATTGCTCTCTCACTCTTTGTCTGGAATAAAATATACTTAATTTTAAATTGTAAAAGTAAATAACATAAGTAAGCACATTCTGGGAGTTAAGCATAAGTGAAAAAAACATATGTTACACCAGTGTTTATACAGAGGCATAGACCACATTTCTTTATATACTCTGGTTATTGTCTTTCTAAGCACTGATACAATCCCTTGAATATGAATGATGCTTCCTGCAAAATTAATACCACAAAATCATCCTACATAGCTGGCTGGAGTATACTACTCTGAGGGCAATTACATCTTGTGAATTCTACACAGACCACCGAGTATGGGACTGGGAAGACCTGGGGTCTGCTTTCAGCTCTGTTGTTACCTAATGAGCAGCTACAGCAGCTTTTCATAGGGAAGTCCAACATTTCTGTGTCCCATTTCCACACATGCAGAATGGGAATAATGACTTTTTTTTTTGTTTTACAAAGCATTTTGTGAGCAACAGGTGAAAACATAGTAATACAAACTTATTTCTTCCAATGTGTCAAGTTTTCTCCATGCAATCTCATTTGTATTATTCATGCATGAAGGATGCAAGAGAAAGATCCTTCAGCACCGCAAAGCTAAAATTGTTCTCCTTCGATATTTCCTGCTGCTGCTGTAACATATTTTGCGGCCAGACTCCAGTACGGCTGGCGTTAAACAAACAGGAATGGTACCTACATCTGCTCAGAAAAGGGTTGCCTAGCAACTGCAATCAAAGGGTGTTTTACCCGCAACAATCTACTGTAAATTAATAGAATTCTCTCTACAATATTCTAACACTTTTAGTGGCTATATAAATGGTTTATTATTATTACTATTATTATTATTATTTTGTTGCTAATGTGTTTCATTTCATGATCTGATTCAGGCAAAAAACAGAGCAGCTAGAAAAGGTCAGATTATGAAGCACAAAAAGGTTCAGAGACTTGTTTGATGTAGAAATATTCTTTGACAGCTCATTGAGTTTATTTACTATACCCTTTTCTTCTGCCATTTCAGAATCTATTTCAGCTGCCCCACGGGTGCATGAAGCCATTAGCCTGAATTATCATTCTGAATGCAAATTTCACAAGGTAACACCAAATCATGAAGGTTTTGATTTCTTTAGTTACTGAGATGCTTTCCCTTTGGAAAGGTTACAGGTCTCCTATTTGTTTGCATATTAACAGCATTGATTTTCAGCATACCTGACATTGCAGTGTTCATTTATCATATGTGTAATAGCTGAATACCAGAAGATGTGCTGCAGAGTGCATGTCAACACACAGAAAAGAAATTCGTATCTGAGATATTAAACAGGCTATGCAAGCGAGGAAACAAATCAATCAAACATGGAGCAAAGACAGCTGGTAGAGCCTATTCATCAGGTTTTAGCAAGTTTAATTTCCAACCACACTGAAATGGGAGCAGAATTTTGATTTAAAAGGTTTTAACTGCAGACACTGAAGCAAAAAAGCTAGGAATAATTGGTGAACGTTAAAGGTCTCATATTGTCCTCATCACAAAATAGCTGTCTCTGGTAGCAGGAGGATCAAAGAGGCTGGTAGAACCCAGATGTGCCTATATACCTCCTTTCTTCCACTATGTCCAGACATACTTTTACCAGGTGTGCATCTGAGCCTGCAAATGTCCTGGTCTGCAGCCAGCCCTCAAAATGTCCTCCATTTGATGCAGCTGCCCTTTGCTCTCCATATTCCACACCACACCCATTGTCCATGTGAATTTAAATGGTATGCAATCATTTTAATTCCTCCATCTGTCTCCCCACAACCTTCTACATATTAATTCTTAAAGGGGAAATGGCTTTGCTATTTTTGCTATTTGCTAGATGCCAGCATTTACCTGGATAGCCGCCAGTGCAGCAGGTTGCTAAACAAACATCCTGATGGAACAAAACCAAGTATGAGGCAGAAACACAGAGAAGAATATACTTGTACTCAAACAGCAATCTCCTGTAAGAGTCCAGGAAAGCTGGGAAATAACAAAATGAGCAAGCTTCGATTTGTTTTGTCGATAACTATAATAAAGGTGTGGAAGTCGAAAGTGCTTTGCCTAGAAGAGCCCTCCACACTTCTCCTTCTCCTTCTCATAGCAGTGCCCTGTACTCCATGCAATCCAACATCAAAAGCAACTCTAGCCAAAACATCTCTTTAATTTTTCTGCTGTGCTCATCTCTGATTAAAGGGTGAACTTTAATGTAAACAGCATTTTATCCAAGGCTAGGAATTCACACAAAACCACCAAAATGGTAAGATGTAAGGTGGATTTTTGAGGCTTCCAGAAACTAGTGGAGGCTCAAGCCATGCATGCAGTAACTACATTGAGCACAGTCTGTGCTTATATCATTTTCATACTCTTAAAATATGCACTATAGTTTTGCAGTCCCCTCAGCAGAAGAACTGAGGTATATCCTGTGAGAATAAAAGCTAAAAATCCAGAAGTTTGATGGAAGATTGCTTAATAATTGCACAACTCTCTTGAAAATGTAGTTTAAAATCATACCTAAATGCTTTAGAGATGAGGGCTTGTTTGCTTGTTTAAAGAGGCATGTTCAATTATTGTATTTTCAATCCAGGAAATGTCTCTGTGATAAATGCTGACAAAACCCAGCTTTAAAATATATTTCTTCACAGTCAACTTATCCAGCATGGAGAGCCCTAAACTGAGGATTCTCTAGAATGTAAACTGCTCCATAATTTCAATCCTACATCTAGATATCTAATTCAGATCTACCACACCTTTGTGAATGGAGAGGGAAGAAGGGTCCAAATGTGAGAGAATCACTGATCTACGAAGTGGTACTGTATGTTCCCTGCTCTGTTTTCCAATTTATTTTCCAATAATTTCTACTTCTCCTTTTGAGATTTTGATGTGTTCCCCTCTCTTGTGCGCCATTTAAGATTTCTCTACACTGAATTGGATCCAGCATTAATCCCCACAGTATGTAAGCTCTTTCCTTTACCAGGTACAAGTATGTTGTGCTGCATGCCCTCTCTCCTTCAGCTGAGCTAACAAATACACCTTTTCTGTTTTATCTTCCAATCACTGGTTTATTCTCTTACTTCATGGGAATTTAATATCTTTGAGAGCCTTTAATCAGAGACTTCCCTTGCATACACTGGCAGAGACCACCAGGGAATTATACTGATTTCTGAAGCATGACTTTTCTTTACAAATGCTGTGTTGGCTCTTCTCCATATGGCCTTTAAATTCACATAAATTAAGAGCCACATGCCCATAACTTTCAATTTTTATCATAGTTCCTATTTAGTTCCTCTGAAATACTGGTTTGTGATTTACCTTGGAGCTTCTTTTTTTATTTTATTTTTTTAACTACCATGTCATTAGCCTCTTGAAGTCACAAGGTAACAAAGTGGCTTTAAACAGCAAGTTGCACACTAAATGGTTTGGCTGCTTCTTCTCATTCCTAGTGATAATGCCCTGTTAATTTTTCTTATTGGATCCAAACCTTCACCTATCAGCTGTTCAAATGAAAACTGATCTTTCCTGTAAAGGAGAATGAGTTGGAACTAATGCCTTCTAGACTGCTGTTAAAAGTGATAAAGAAAATTTTGCCCAGAACAGCCCCACAGCAGCTAAATTTATCTTATTTATGTAGTTCTTTTACAAAGACAGATACATAAACACGAGTTTCAGAAAAGCTCAGAGTCTTTTACTGAGATAAAAACTAATAACAAATTAATTATGGCAAAGACAGAAAGTAGCACTAATATCTCAAAAAGGTGCTTTTTGTTCTTTGATCTCATATAAAAGAATATCAGAAACACTTTCATGCCAAACAAAACAGAATTCTACACGTACTGCTCCCAAAAAAAAGTTAGCAAATATTTACTTGTCTCTGTAGCCAGCCCTACAAGACTCTATTTCCTTCCCTGACTCAGGACTGTGACATGGAGTAAGTCCCTCAGGGGCACAAGGAAGGAATGACTGGGCACTGAGGTCTCACTCTGTGAGCAGGTGGGTAAGGACAGATAGACACTGGGTTTTATCACACCAAAAGAGTCAGCCAGCATTGCTGGGATGGTGAGAGAAATCAAAATGTGAGACTGAAATAAGCCAAGGGCAAACTGCTACACACGTGCACAGCAAAAGGAAATGGGACAAAGTCATACCTTGGAGGATGCCTTGGTGGCAACACGGCTGCTGAAGGCTTTTACTGCTCTGGTAACATCAGTAACACCTAGCAGCTGTACTGCCTCAGACCTGCACTCAGAAACTAAATCTAGCCTTCCCCTTGCAAGAAATGCATTCAGAGACCTAAGTCTGTTTAATGAGTAGTAATTTGTTCATTAAACTGACAGGTGAATTTCCTCTTCAATCTACATTATATTGCATGTTACTGTTCTGGGTTTCTGGGGAAAAAACCAGCAGCAGCCCTTATTTAAAAACAAACAAAAAACCCCCTCATGATGAGATTGACATGAAAGAAACTTGTTTCTCATCAGTAATTGCTTTCCCCTGGGCTTGACAATGTTTACAAATGAAAGCTTTTCCTTCATATATGGCTTGACCTATCATGAATTATGGCTGCTGCTACTGCTCCACTCCTCCCTGCACACAAGGCTTCCTATCTCAATTTTGCACTGTAATTAAATATTTTCTGATGGCACATTATTTATTATTCCTCACCTTCATCTCTCCTGGTGTTTATACATCTCCACATATAAGTGAGCAACTCAAAAACTCCTATTAACAATATTAATATCCTGAGAGCTTGTTTGATGCGAGTGAGACACAGGGCTGAACTTCTTGACTGCAAAGAATAAGGGGTGGGGCTTTTTGTTGTTGTTTTAATTTGTGCATTATCTACCACCTTGCAGTCCTTGTCCACAATCAAAGATTGTAAGCAGTCCAGGAGGAAACATTAAAAAATCAGTAATGAGCGAAATTTCTAACTAATCTCATTTGACCATTACAAAACTACCAAAGAGTGAAGAAAAGAAGAAAGAGAATAGGTATAATTTTGTTATTTTACTTTTTTATTAATTTTTTGTTCTTAAAAAAAAATCAAAATAAGCCACATCTTTCCTCCCAAAACCAACTTCAAAGATAAGTAGGACCTGTTGCACTAGAAGGAAAACCAAGATCAAACAAAAGAGGAATGCCATATTTTAGACATTCAAACCTAATTGTCTGTATGATTCTTCCAAAACTTTAAGGTTGGGTTTTTTCCTAATTCCTCTTCTCTATATTCTCATTTATACTGATACTACCACAAGCAATACTCAGTGTGGCCCTTGAAAATCACTGTGACTTTGTTCCGACTGAGAATTTGGCCCAGGAGATAAAGGTGTTCACTCACAGATTCAACTCAGCATGTTTCAGAGCTAGTAACCAAAAACCTTTCAATCACAAGCCTAGCTTGCCATACTTAACACACAGGACAACTTTAGGGCAATCAGCTTCCATTTTGCATCTTGCTCTGTATTTGCCATGATCTCCTGCAGGAGATGGGCCACAGTTAATATCTCCATCTCTCTCCCCAAAGAGCAGCGAGGCAAGAGGGACTGCCTGCCCCTGTGCGAGCTCAGAAGCCAAGGATCAGCCTCCTGCACATCTCAGGCAGGAAGGACACCAAGCTTAGAGTCCTGGGGAGTCCTTGGTGGGGTGGGACAAACACGGAAGGAAGGCGTGAGAGGCAGAGCCCAATGGGCATGGGAACAGGAAAAGCAGGCAGAACTGAGAGAGGATCCATTTTGTTTAGTGTTTTGCTTAAAATATAATTGATGAATAAAAGCCTCTGCTGAAAGGAATTTGAGTACAACCAGGACTTTTTTTTATGGAGAAGATGATTACAATGACCTCCCACGTGAGTACAGTGCTCACAGCCCTGGGGCAGCAGGGACAGACTGAGAGAACACCCAGTCCCCAGTGCCTCTTGGCAAGGGACAGACCAAGACTCAAGGTTTGTTCCGAGATGGCTTCATGAGGGGACAAGCCAACTGTTCTTCTCCAAAATGATTTGCTGATGGAAAAAACCAAGTTTAAAAAGACATAAATATCTAGATCAACAATGCTCTTTGGGGGCTTCACATGCAAAGCACCTGCAACCATCAATAAGTATTTTTTTTTACTATAAACAATACCATTTGATTTTAAGTGCACAGTATAATAATGAAAAATAAATTGCACGCTGCATAACTACTACATACTAACATAGTCACATTTGATTGCTAAAGCTTTTGTTATCCAAAAAGTCGGAGCTTTTCCCATTTTGCTAACCCACGAGAAAAAGGAATTGCCTTAGCAATGGTAACTTACTTGGGGTTGAAGTGCATCCAAAAGCCAGGATCTGCAAACCTCTTATTTCTCACTTACCGTTAATTTAAACCTAATCTATTTGTTTTTAAAGACTTGATTCAGGCCCTCTGATACATGCTGTACTAGAAATACATTGAAAATTACAATTTTGCAAAGGGCATTTTATGTCTATAAATCCCGTATCACAGCAAATTTCATCAATTTCTTTTAAAATACATAAATGAAAATATGCATTTTGTGTCCAACATTTAAATCAATGTAGTTCGTGTAGTGCAATGTAGTTTGTGTAATTAAGACACTAATTAGCTTGCCTGACAAGACTTTTCAGCAATTTAAGGTACTGAAAATATTTTCTTTTATTCTCTACCCTTACTACTCTCTTTTTCAGACATAAAGGTATGTATATTTATGTCTATTTTTCCCCCTCAACAGAAGAAATAAATTAACAGCATCAGGAAAATGGGATTTTACAATGAGTTAGCATTTATCACACCAAACCACTAAGAGGTCTTGCTCAGCTGGAACTGTGCACATTCCCAGATGGTGTATTGGATTATAATTTCACAAAATGAGTTTACTCTCTCAACAGTTTCTCTTGTAATTTCCTCTGAAAATTCATCTAAATACTTCCACAGTCTCTATTTCTACTCCCTGTGGAGTCTCCCATATCTTTTCTTTATAGCACCATTTTATTTTGCAATCATGGAATAGTATATGTAGGAATTATGCTACTGAGATTCTCCTATGGCATTCTTAGTTTTTATTCTTTCATTATAATATTTATACTAAGATCTTTATAAGTTGGCTTTTTTTGTTTTAATCCAGTACCTTTCACACAGTTCATTTTCCCTGTACCTGATATCTTTAATAACTAAACTATGACTTGCCATGTCCATGAAGGACAATGAAAAGTAAAAAATTATCTATGTTGACACCCAGGTGATAGGAGAGCTGCACAAACCCTAGAAAGACAACTGCATTTCTGCTGTATGGTGAGAGCAACTCGGTGGGGTCAGGAGGTGACCCTGGATTTGTAGGATATTGGCGCTGAGTGCCAACCCTGGAGGAGCCTCTCCTGCTGCAGAGATGGGAAATGGTGGTGGATCTTCTTTGTTTTCACTGTACGTACTGCCCCATCTGGTGTGCTGCTGGCCAGGAGCTGAAGAGGAGGCAATAACAATGAGAGGCCAGGGATGGTACATGTTTACCTGCAGTGACGTGAGAATCCTGGCACCAAGGGGGTTCATGACACGTGAGTGATGGAGGCACCACATTAACCTTTCTGAAACAGAAATTTCTCCTTAGAGGCATCACCTGCAAAAGTCTCCACTGGAAGGTCATGAGGAAGAGAGAAATTTGCTGATGTGGACTATTTTAGAGATGAACCAGAATATTTTCCTCACCTAATCTGGGCTCACCCAAGCTTGATTCTAGGATTCTCAATTAATTATATCAAGAAAAGAAACAGGTTTACAGCTAACTTAGCAGGTTACATTGCTGAGAGCATAACCCAATGTTACAAAACGGTTTTATTTGGCCTTCGGGTTTGTCAGTGGCATTATATGATCCAAGAACCAAGGATTTACATTATCCTCCCTTTGTTCTCAAATTAAGATTTGTCACTGATTTATTGATTTTATTTGTACAAGTGGAAGGAAGCTCATGGGAACTTTTGGTGGTGGGACATTATAGCTCTAATTAATTAGGTCATCATCTCCTTTTAAATTGGAATGTGGCTTCCTTTGCTAAAATATTTGCCTATTCTAGAAGTTCAAAAATCCATTTTTACTGTGCACATACACTCAATATACCTCAACAGTGGACTAAGCTCTCACGATTAACACAGCAGTTACAGTATTGCAGTGGCACCTTTGCTACTGCAAACCTCCAAAATAGCCCATTTTTTGTAGTTTGCATAGATGCTGAAACAAAACACAATTTCTGATAAGCATCACTCTTGTTTACATGAGATAAGTAATGAAACAAACACAGCCTTGTACTCCCAAAATAATTTTGCTGAGTGCAAGCAAATTTCATATCAAGGTAAGCCTCTTATTCGGTTATAATCACTCTGTGGATGCCTATTCTAGCCACACAGGCCATGGGTAAGTTGCTCAAACATCATTACTGGTTAATGACAGAACAGCTCATACATGAAACATAAAAGTTTGTTTGGCATTTACACTTCACCTTGTGCAACATCTCAAATAGTTTAGCATGCACAGTGTATTAAAGAAAAAAATTATTTTAAGAATATACAGTCTTATCAAACATGAACCAGTAACCAATCATTACTCTTCCACTGTAATCGCCACTGTCTACAACATAGCTTCCTGGACATGGAAATGAGAAAATAAGGTGGCAATATTTAAATTAATACACTGTACATATATTCACTATGTGCTGCTCTTATGAAGTCCTGCACACAGCCAAGCTATTTAAGCTGTCATTGGAACTGACACACTGATCAAAGCACCTGGAAAACAACAATATTTTGAAGTGGAGCTGTGCTTTCTCCTTCTGCCTTACTGGAGCTATGGTGACTAATCTGTAAAGTTATTCATGCATTTCTCCATCATTTACTCTTTTCAACATTTTACTCTCTACTTAATGCAACAGGTTCACCTTCATAAAAAGTCTAATGAAAATAATTAAAAACTCTTTCAAAATTGACAAAGATGGTGCTTAACAAAAATACGTAAATACATAAATCAGTAAATGGAGACATTTACTTTTCAGTTAACAAGTGTAGTTCCTTTTTATTTTCCTCATGCATTTCGTGATTTCTAGATGACAGATTTAACTAGCAATGGTTCAATCCATGAAGGTTGCATATTGGAACTAGCAGGTATGTGTGCATTTATACCCTTATATTTATAAGATGTATATATGTATACACACATATATGCACAAATTCCTATATACACAAATAACCTTCCAGAGACCCAAATGCACTAGAACATTTAAGCAAAGCACAAGAGGAAACAGAATATATAAGAATTGGTATGCTGAAGACAGTGTTGATAATACAGGGATGTTTTAGTTACTGCTGCACAGTTTACACAGAGCCAAGGCCTTTTCTGCCTGTCACCCCATCTCAGCAGTGAGTGGGCTGGGGGTGCATCAGAAGTGGGGAGGTGACACAGCTGACCCAAGGGATATTCCATACCATACAGCTCATGCTTGCTATAAAAAGCTGGAGGAAGAAGGAGGAAGGCAGGATGTTTGGAGGAATGCGTTTGTCTTCCCAAGCCACTGAACACCTGCCTGCCCACGGGAAACAATGAATGTATTCCTTGCTTTGCTTTGCTTTTTGCACCATTTCTGCTTTCCCTATTAAACTATTTTTTTCTCAACCCACGAGTTTTCTCATTTTTTCTCTTCTGAGTCTCTCCCTGATCCTGCTGATGCAGGAGGGAGTGAGTGTCTGCTTGGGGCTTGGCTGCTGGCCGGGGCTAAACCAGGAAAACAGAGCCAATTGGGAAGATATATTTTTCAAACACGGAGGAAACAACAGTACTCAATTCTGACATAATTGGAGTTTCCAGTGCAGCAAAGGTCTTTCAATACCTCAAAATACTCCATAACCTGGAGGTGGGAAATACAGCTGGGGCTTCAAAGACCAAATCATACACCTCTGCTGTGCTTGATTTGGGGCACACAACCAGTCACATCTAACCCTACTGGTCTGTCTTTAACCACACCAATTTCTCCAGTAGTGGGCCTGACCTCACACTCTGAAGAAACAGGTTGTAATACAGGTGTGGGGATGGAATCATTAATGGTAAAGAGTTTTGGTATCTGAAGAGACAGAAATTCCTGTTTAGTCTATAAACTTCAGGCACAGAAGGATGCTACATGCAGCACTGATCACCCCACCAGAGGTGACTTTTTTTCAGTGCACCCTGAATGGACTAGATCAAACATTCAGACACACAGCTGCAGTAGAAACCCGTATCAGCATATTGACCTTCATCCAAGTAATGAGTTACAAGAGTTAAGGGTTCAGAGAAAGACATTTCCTGGTATTATCTTCCCTTAATCATGGATCAAAACCAGCAGTTTATCAGAAAACTGATTCTCACAAACTTTGGCTACCCACAAATAGCAAGAATACTTTTTTCTCTCCCTATTTCTCTCCAATACTTTTTCTTTTCCCCTCCAACCCTTTCTGACCCTCTTCCTGCCTCCCAACACACACACAAATATTGTGTTCCTCTCTGTACAATTCTTTCTGCTAAGAAACATTTGATTTCATCTTCTTTCATGTTCACAGTTTTCTTTAAATTCTGCTTGGATGTTTTTGGCTCTTGCTTCTTGAAGTTGCCATTTCTGTGAATCATTAATTCAGAGATGCACAAACAATCTTAATTGATAGACTGTGTATTATGTTACCTCTCACTTTCCTCTATTATCTTACATGTTGTCAAATCAGACTTCAAATTGTGTCACAGCTTCTCTTTCTGAATGGTTAATTTTTCACTGAGAGTTACACAGATGGGCAATTATTTCAAGGCTTGAATACCTGCCAACAATTGTAGTGGCATAAAGCTGATCTCCAAAGCCCACACAACCATATAACACTAAAAAATAGAAAACAACTCTGAATGTAAACTATACAAATTTTTATGGGTGGCAAAGTTTAAATGAAAATTTGCCACACTATTAAAAAAGCCTTCAATCACTAAAAGTATGTACTTCTGTATATACGAACACACAAAACTGCACATTTTAAATCCCAAAGAATAACTAGAGAAAACCAAACTGACATATAGAATAACAATGCTTCATTTATTTATGTATTTTAAAACAAGCACACTATTCATGGGAGGAGTAGGGCAACCACCCTTTACCTCCATGTATTTATCTATAAAAATGAATAAAATATAAGCACCACTCTTGAAGAAGAAATACCACCTAGAGAAGTGGGAAGTGGGTCCTTTCCATGTCCTCTAGTCTGCAGAATGGCCAGTGACTAATAAATCCTCTGTTAACTATCTGTTATTCATCCACTGAAACTGGGACAAGAAATATGGAGTCTCTCACATAAGCTGCTGGAAAACCATCCCTGCATTCTGGCCATCTCCTGTTGCTGGCATAAACTGATTCTGCATCCTGACACTGCTACTGCTGCAATGCTGTCCCACTAACAGAATAGCCCAGGGCAGAAGTGAGATCAAAAGAAATCACCAAACTTACTTCTACATCTGCCATGAGCAATAGCATACACATAACAATACACAGAAAAGAGTTTATCTAAGTCATATAGCTCCCAGCCAAATCTATCACTCACCTAAATCACCTCTTGTCTTCCCCTCTTTCCTCCTAAAAGCCCTCCAAAATTTTTCATCAATTTTCCAAAACTCTGAAACAAACCACCAGAGATTCTGAAAAATGTACATTGAGAATTAGGACTTACTGGTTTGCACAGGATGAAACAAAACAGTGGTAATAAGGATTAAACAGGAGAGCCATCCAAAACAGGCTTTCAACAGAAAGTGTTGTCATGAAGCAGTCCATGCTTCAAGGTGCACAGGGAGAAACCTCTGATATCCAGAAGAATCATTTACAGAGAGACATAAATATTTGGTTCCAAATATATAAATAATTAAAGGGTTTAATAATTAAATACACGAGCCAGTCTTGTCTGAAAAGAAAATTCAGAAACTGTTGCGAGCACATCTTCAATGACACAGACTTTCTTAAGCATATTACAGACTTCTCTCAACTGTGAAAAATGGAATATATGATGTTTCATAAGCAGACTCAGAAAAGGCTGGGTGCTGAACCACAAATTTCTAGGAGTGCCCCTTTTACCAGGACTTTGTTCAATACTCTAGTAGACAACACCAGCAAGTGCCAGCTCCATACAATATACACCAGTAGAATCAAAGAGAGAATTCAGGCAAACTGTAAGAACAAACCCTGCTATTATTTGAATATTTCCCTGATTTTATAATAATTTTGTTTCATGGGGTTTTTTCCCCACATGTTATTCTCTTTCCTTTTCTCCATTTTGTTTTCTACAAATTTAGAGAATGGTCTAAATTGTAGACATTGTAGAATGTCTACCATAGAATTTTGAGGAAATTAGAATTTTGACATTGATTTCAGGCATGTGAAATTGTGTACTCCTACATGGACACATGGCCAGGTTTTGTTGGCATGAGTGTCCTACTAACCAACTACAGTCCATGAGTAAATAAGAAAGGATTGAGAAAGTGAAGGGAACACACCAGAACATGTCAGTCTTCTATGATTAGCAAGACCAACAATACACTCCACTGCTAAGTTTTAAAATTTCACTTCAATAAATTAATTATGCTGTTGAAACAGAGCTGACTTCATAAACCACATACAGTTCTAAATCCAGAGCATGCAAAAATTAAAGATATAGTCAGTACCTGCTGCAGAGATTTCATGTTTTCAAGAGGAGTGAAATTAATTAATCACTGGCTTTCCAAAAGCATTAAAAATGAGAAGCAGTCTTCTAGACTGTGGTGATTTGGCCAGAACTGGTTTATTAAAGCAGCTTATCTATTTATCATCACATGTCCTACCAAGTGCATGGTCAACTCTTCACACAGGAAGAGGACTGTTCCTCCAGCTTACAGCTACTTCACCCAAAAGAGTCCCCAGACTTGAGTGGATGTGTAATTAATGGTGGTAATCCATAAACCAAAGGGAGGGAAAACTGCTCATCTCACAGAGCCATGAGCTCCATGAATGACTTTACACAGCAGATAACAAAATAAGCAGTAGTTAGCATAGAGACAGAGGGCATGAGAAAAAGCAATGTACTACAGGGGAAATCAGGCACCTAATGAAGAACTAAAAAAATTTCATCAGGAATTAATGTGAACTCTTCTACTGCTCTCATTCAAATCAATGCTCTCCGAGCAGAATACCTACAGGACTGTGCTGACCTTGCGACTAGGTGACTGCCAATTACTACCTAGACTGAGAAAGATGCTCCACTGTTTTAGTTCTCGAAAGAGAACTGGGTTGGCAACCTCTGTATAATTAGTTTCCTAACAAGAGAAAGGATTTCAGATGTATGATGTTGGAGGAGTGGGGGAGAAAGGACAGCCTAGTACATAGATACATTTTTGTTCATTCTTTTCTCGCTGGTGACCTCCCTTTATTTTCCTGCACTGTAAGGGAGGAGTTATCATTAATGCCATAATGCATATTATTATTCATTAGCACTGTTTTTCTTATGTCAACCTATCCTTTCTTCTTGACTTTCACATTTCTTCCAGAGAGACTCACTATATTTAAATACATACATAAATTGCCATTAAAGCTTTCCTTGAAAAGAAAACTGCTACTACAGCTGACCAAAAAATTATCATTAAAACAGTTTTCAATGACAGTATATCTTTGAAGGCACTGTGCTTTTGCTAACTAATTTAAAATAACACCTGTAGTGTTTTTTCTTAAATCAAAATATTTTATTTCACAGCAACATCTGTTATAAAACATACTTCACTTCATTCACTCAAGAGTGTTCCCCATATTCATTCATATCATCACTGACAGTAGATTTCCACTGATAGCCCAGAATAGCCAGATACCACAATCACTTGATTTCATATTACAATTGAGTATTTAGGCTGTAAAAAATATCAAAGATGTCATTAGAACTACTAATACTTCCATGCCACTAAAAATCTAAAAATTGATTAAAAGGCAAAATTAATTTGATGTAGAAGAGAAAATTATATTTTCTTAAGTTAAATCTTACGTATCATTTTACCTCCACTTTACAATAGGTTTTGGAAATATTTCAGTTTTATAAACATGAACTCAATGCAAAGTGTTTTCTCCCTTATTCACCAGAGCTGAACCCTCCATGTCTCCACCAGGAGCTTTTCCCATCTCACATAGGTCTGACTAACCCTACAGCAAACCCAAAACACAAGTCTCACAGCAACTGTTCTCTCCCTCTCAAAACCACATCCCTCTCAAGGACCAACATTAGAGAATGATCATCTGCTTCTACGTACAGACAAGGCAAATGTGGGAGCAAATTCAGTCCTCATTTCCTGGGATTCTCCAAAATAACAGCAAAACTATTTTACCACATAGTTTCAGTAACTAATGGCACACAGCCATGGAAGCCCTCTTGGACAGTCCACTGGAGAGGTAAGACTAAGCTATGATAATATTTTATAGGAAATTTTTTATAAGCATCTCTGGTCTACTGGACATTTCAGTGTTTTTCAAACCTCAGACATTCACTTCACTGCACAATGTCCAAAATATATTCCAGGAGTTGTTACACTACTAGCACTGAAGAAAAATGAATAATAATTTTAAAAAATACAAGGGAAAGAGGAAAATAAAGACTTGTGGAAAATAAATTAAATAATATTAATAAAAAAATCTCATTTCAGTCAGAAAAAATTTAGTACTATTATTGCCATCCAGTCAAAAATGTCTAAAATAATTATAGGAGAGTGAAACCTGAAAGAGAAGGTGAAAAACTACTTGCTTGCCAAAATTTTGCTGCCCCTATTTCACACCTCCCTTGGTGGCAAGAAGCCTTTAGCCTACTGTGCTGAGATTTGAATGGAAAAAAATTTCTGGTAAATCCCAGCATCTGTAAAATCAAAGAGAAAATTGCAGAACTGGGTTCTATATCTGTACTCATTGTGAGTGATTTTAGATAGCATATAACTCTAAACTCCTTGGTCTGAGAAAGCTACCATTGCAGCATTTCTCCATATGGAGAGTTTATGAGACTTTACAGAAAGCTTTGGCAATGTTTTGCTATATGTGAGCTCATCCATCACATAAAAGGTTTGAATTAATGACACTACAACACTTTATAAAGGAGACAAAGTCCATTTCATTTTCCTTCTTTCCTGACAGAAGTTCTTTTCTAATTTCTAAGTCTTTCATTCAGTCATCAGGAACTACATTGCCATTAGCTAAGTTTCATGTCAGTGACAGCAGATATCTCAACATTTACCATTACTGTCTGAAGTTCCCATCAATGCATACTCCTTCTCCAGGCCATTTAAAAAAAAAAAAAAAAAAGTCATTCTCACCTGTAATAATGAATAAAAGTGAATGCATAAAAGTGCTGGTAAGCTCAAATGCACATGTGAAAAGAACATCATTTCTTTTCCTTTCTAGGAGCATAACATTTCTTTCTAAACACTGTCTAACAGTGAAAGGTTTAGGCTAATTGCATTTCCATATGAAAAATATTCCATGAAAATGTGATCCTGTAAGCAGAAATTCTAATTTGTATGTCAGAAGGCTTTAAATGCCTATCTACATTTAAAGCCATGTTCATTTAATAGCCAGTCATTCCTCCTTTGCCTATCTCTAGAGGGCAAAATGGATTCCCATTAGCAATTCTCAGGCTTGGAGAAAGCTCTGACCTGTGCACAGGGTTTATCAA
This sequence comes from Grantiella picta, assembly GCA_013397955.1. Lineage (NCBI taxonomy): Eukaryota > Metazoa > Chordata > Aves > Passeriformes > Meliphagidae > Grantiella > Grantiella picta. Next base: position 231,553 of record VZRM01002315.1, on the reverse strand, counting down.
GGTCTGCTTTCTCTGCAACAGCTACAGATGGGGGCAATCCCCAAGAGACTTGATCCGGCTGTTTTCTTCTGATGAAGCAACCCTTTGCATCTCCAGTGTATTTTATCACCCAAAATACAGCTCTCATCAATAATCCCAGGAAAGAGACATCTAACTTTTTTCTTTTTTAAGTGTTTGGGTTTTTTTCCTCCAAACACAAAGCTAGAATATGAGCATTGAATCCATTAAGGTTTAGTGTTGAAGATTGCAACTCCATGTATTCTGTCTTTGTAAAAGTTAGCAAAATACTAGGAAAAAGAGCCGAGAAAATTCTTGGCAGGGGAGGGGGAGTAGGCTCTTTACACAGAGGCCTCCACTATCTTTAAAGTATAATCTTAACCATGAAGACAAACAGAGCGCATCAGTAATATACATACTCCACATCACCTTCATCCCTTGAAGTTGCTTTCACAAGAAGACTAAACTTTTGTATGCTATTCTGATCCAGAGTCAGCCCAATGTAACATTGATGTTGATGGTGCTACTCTGATTACATTTTTATTATGTAAATTAAGGGTGCAAATTTTGCCTTAAATAAGTACTAGATATGGTACTGTTTCTGTAACACATATGCTTTGTTTGTGGCCTTGGGTTTTTTTCCCATTTTATCTCCTTAGAAGAACAATAATCTTTCCTTCTCAAAGGGTAGAATCTGGAAAGGTTTCCTTTTCATAGAGATTGAACTGTTTCCTATAAATATTGTTTCTACTACATCTACATGATCTAAGATAATGGCTGTAATAGAAAAGACAATGAAAAATAATGAATGAGCTCATTTGAAATACAGGAGGCTTTGTCTTACTGGTAATAGCCAGAGGATGCCATAAATTAAAATAATCTCTTAAAAATGCCAGTTCACGAAAGCAGTCAATAGACATAATGACAAGCACTAGCTAATCAATAGTGATAAGTAAGTGCAACTTAGCTGCCAGATGCTTCTTCAACAACTGTTTTTCTAATACCTAACTCACTAGCATAAACATATCAGGCCAATGCTTTAATAGGAAAACCCTTTAGTAGATAACAGGGCAGCAGAATGAAGACGGTACCATACCACCCCCTTATGAATCAATTCAATCTGTTCTGTATTTTGCAGAACAAGGCCTCCCCAGGGACACTGCTGACTACCAAAGCCTTATTTTTATATGCAGGGGGAGGACACAAGGAGAATCAACACTCCTTGTCAAAAGGAACTGAATGCTGCAGCACTCTGACATGCTTTCAGAGAATGCAGAAATACATCAGCTAGTGGAGAAAGGGGACATCTGAGTAACCACAGCTTTGGTGTCACTAATAAAGAGGTAGAGAAAAAATAAGTAAAAGTTATTTACTTATTTGCTTTAAATGAATTGAACTGAAATGGCAAACACTCAGGCTGACCACTTTTTCAAGCATATTCTTATGCTTACACAGCAGAAATATTATCTCTGTATGTGTGCAGACTTAAACAATACAAAAACGTTTTTAGATACAACAGACTGCAAGAATAAATCTTACCTTTTACACATGTAGTTGTTTCTTACTCCTATCCATTTCCACATGGTGCTGTGGGGGATCCTAGCCACATCACTGTGGCCAGGCCACCTGACCCTTTGGGCTCACCTTGGTTTCTCCCGTTCTCTCCATTTAGGCACAGGCTCTTTCACCACCAAGGTGCTCTCTGGCCTATTCCCATTTCTCTCTATACCCCTGAGATTCTGTTTCCCAGTTTGCCAAAGATAGGGAGATCCACTGCTTATCTGTTAAATTTTAAAATCTGCACTTTCCTGTGCACATCAAGGGGCAGCATTTCATTTTCTAGGGCTTCACTGTCACTGTGTAATGTGCTGACCAATGCTGTGTCACACTGCACTCTCTGAACGATGGGATGGGCCACAAGTATCTACAGCTGCTCCCCTTCTCCCTGGCTCACTACAAATAATGTTTTTATTTCTTTTATTTCTTGTTTCTCATCTTTTAGGTGGATTCTAAGCTTCTAACACAAGAAAGCTGTTTTTAAAGCCTGCTCCCTTTAAAGTATCCAATCAAATTCATAGTCTTGGGACAAATTGCAAGCAGGGATTTCAGCTTGTTGTTGCTGATTTAAGATACTTAGTTGTGTCACAAAGCCAGGCAAGTTTAACACCTGCATAACTTTACTACAAAAAAATGGAGAATACCTGTGATTTCTCAGACAGCTAACAATGAGGGAAGGGGTTTGCTGGAGCATTCATTTTTAAAAAGTTAATCAGTCATCTATTTTCAACCTGGATATTTGGGACAAACAAGGACATAGGTTTTAGGCATAAAAGGCACCACCTATTCTCCAAAATAATGGCCATGGTCAACCCTCCTGACATGGCCAAGCCTTCAGTACTGATGGAGAAGCCTGTCTGTGCAATACAGCCATGAGGAGGATAGTTCTTTGACAAGTTTATGAGCAACATCAGCATGCCTGCTTTCAGTGGGCAAGAAACACTTAGCCAATTTGCCTTCCCCCCTAAAGCAACAGGACAAAATAAGCACATGAAACCCTTTCAAATAAAATAAAGTCCCTTAAAGTACACCTGCCTCTCCAGAAAAGTTGAAAGAGCAAATCACATTAGTGAGGGTATCAGTTGCCTGAAGCAAGATTACTTAAAATTGAGGGCCATGCAGGATGCACTGTGCATCTTAAACAGCCCTGGAGACTAGCAGACATGGCACAGACACAGGACCTGACAGAAACCAGCACCTGGAGGTCAGTGGGGCACTCAAGACTCTCTCAAGTGCAGGTGGAAGTTTAGGCTCACTGCAGCATCTGGCCCCTTAGGTGTTACTCAAAGTTTTCAAGTGCTGCAACAAGAAGAAATTAAGAACTTCTGAAGTAAAAGAAGGTCTCTGAATAAGGCTGTCATCCCTCACGCCCTACACAGCAGGAGGGCACTGTTAGAAATAGATCTTAATATCGATGAGCCTCTGCACTCTGCGTCTGGCTGCTCTGGTCACAGGAATTCGGATGTGTTTGATGTTTTAATGGCTTTAACAATGTAGCAACACTTCAGATATTGACCCCTCTGTGTAATCGTAACAGAACTCCTGATCCATGCAAATATGAATACTAACACAACCAGAAGTTATTTTTTATTTTATAACCACCACATTTTATTGCCACACCCTCCTAGATGTCTTGTAAAATTAGACACTGAGGAAGAGAGACCATGATGTGTGATATTTCCTGGTCTCTCAATCCCTGCATGTGTGCATGTGTTGGGTGAAGTAGAGAGGGAAGTAAAGAAATTCTTCAGATGCATTATAAATTACACTTGAGTAACAAGGCAAGGATGAAAGTAAATTCTGCCTAAACTTAAACAGATGTGTAAAGATACCACTTAAAATATTCCAGTGGTATTATCTTCTACATTTTAATACTCCCCCAGTTAAGTGAGCAGATGACTCCTTTATCTCACAGTTGACAACTGAAGGTGCTTCATGAATGACAATTTTTGAGAAAAAACATGAATTATATCTGAAACAGTATGCCACAAATCCAAAAACTATTAGCTGAATTTTCACTGCTGGCAATTATATTTTTTTAAGAGAGTTCTAAAATCAGTTCCTATAATTCCTTATTATGAGGGGGAAACAAAATCAATCAAGAAGTGTTTATCCTGCTGCTTTGCTTGTGGGGGTGGGGGGGGGAATATTACACATGGGTGTTGACTGGCTTGTAGTCAATTCAATATAACTTTACTATGGCAACAGTTGCATCACTTCACATCATGCAGTCTCAGATGAAAAAATTAAACCAGCACCTCCTCCTTTTATGCCTGCACTTTGATCTTCTTGAAGGTGAACTTAAAAGGCTCTGCTTCCCAGATTTCCATGCCAGTAAGCCTATGCTTATATCTAACTGACTGAGCAGATTTTTCCTATTTACAACTAATCTAGTAAAAGCATTTTTCTCTAAAATCTTCTTTGTGCTACACAGTACATCCAGCTCTTAGAGGGTTAATGCATGAAATGGATCACTGGGTTGAAAATAGAAATCTCTGTTAAAAAAATGTGGTACCAGGAGAATTAGGCACAACATAATATCGTAACCACTGAGAATTCTCAACAGTAAAATAAAGCCTTATACTCCCAGCATTTTCATTAGTTTTCCAGTAGTGCTGGATGCAGTGTGAATTACAATGAGCAAGAAAGCAGTGGTTGCTCTCTTTAAAGAACATGCACTGTATAGGGGGAAGTCATTTCTTCAGATCATACTGTGCTGGTTATTGGTTTGTATTTGCTGGTATGCATTTTAGCACTTAGAAGTTATATTTCTCTCCATTACTAGATTCTGCATATAGCCTGAAAAACAATATGTGCTTAGAAGCTCTCAGAATGAATCTCATTGTGAGGTAAATATTTGTTTAGAAGTATGAATAGCGATATCAATCTGTAGAAAGAGCATTCTGCAAAAAATCTTTCATCAAGAGGATGTTTTTTTAAGTCTGGACAGGATGTGCTGTGTTTTCATTAGAACAACTGCAGAAGATAACATTAAGATGACTAAAAGCCAAAATGACAAAAATCGAGGTTGATATAAGCTTCTACTGCAGAATATTGTTTTGTTAGTAGTTAGCTATTCATCAGAAGAAAAAAAAGAAAAATAAAAGAAAACAAATATTAACAAACAACCAGCCAAAAAAAGCCCGAGGAATAAACTCATTTGAGCAAATAAAGCATGTATTTCATGTGGTTTATTCGTGTCCCACTCCAAACCAGTACAGTATTAAAAGAACACCAATTATCTTGGAAAAGAGGCTAACAAGCTTATGTGTACAGAACTACTAACTTCTCTGAAACCACTACTTATGTAGCACTTTAAGAATTAAGCATATGATCTGTATTTAAAGGAAGGTATGAGTTTATTCAGGCCTTAGCTTGGACATTCCAAATACTTATTTGGGGAATCTGTAAGTGTGGGTCAAAAAAAAAAAAACCCAAAGAAGATGTTCTCTCTGACCATTTGCTGAGCATAGATCTCTTGTTTTCAGCTGCATGATAATATCTAACTACAGATTGGTTTAGACCAATCTGTACAACCACTGGACAACCAGAGCTTCTCATTCTGAAGAACCCAACCAACCTAGACAAAATTGTACAGAGCCTGCAATGTGCTCTGTATCACAATATGCTCCTTCACTGGGAGGACTCCAGTATGAATCTAGTGGCATGCGCCACATGCACAAGTTTGTAGCAAGCAACCTTTCTCAGAGCCTAACTTAATTCAAGTCCCTATGCCTCAGAAAGCCTGAAAAAGTGCTGAAAACCAACTGCTTACCTCCTAAACAATTATCCATCCTACATGGTATGGACAGTTCATGTCTTTTGCACGCGGTGAATTCCAGTGTAATTTGCAAAAACATTGAAGACTGCTAGAGAGAGCTTCTGCCACTGCTCTATCCACCTTCTTTTGATGTGGCACTGCCTTGTCCTCAAGAAAAGCGAGGTGGTTTTTTGTTTGCTTTTTAAGGACTGCATTTTTTAAAAATGGGGGGTTTTGCACTACTTAAAGGGAAAGACTTGTCTTTAAACAATTATGCTAATAATAGAAGACTCTAAATCATGCAATTAACAAGTATTAAAGCTTTTTTCCTTAGCAAATAATCTGATATTGTTCTCTTGAGGATTCTTTCTTCTTTTTATTCCCCAAATGCAAACAGCAAGCTGTTTACAAGGTCATTAAGATTAAGTATTGTCTGAAGAAATATAAACAAATTTCAACAAGTAATAATCAGCTTTGGTGCTCTTTTCTGCTTTAGAGCAGGTACCTTTAGATACCAAAATTTTTTTGGACTTCAGTGGCAATGAAAGGTTGGGAATGCAACGCGTAGAACATTTGCTCTATTTTTAGAGGGATAACCAACATCATGCAGCCCCTCCAGACAAGACACAAGCAAGGATGGGTCAGGCAGGGAATGTATACCATATGATCTATCATATTATACCTGATGCAATTTACTCCCCTTACAGGAGAGCAAAGGACAAGACCACCAGTTAAATCACTCCAGCCTTTTCCAGCACTGGGCACTCCCCAGCCAGCCTAACACTGTTGGGGAAGCTCATACAAATATTGTAACTGTGAGACCATCATCTTCCTGCCAAAGTCAGCGATGGGTTTAAAACACTCCGGACAGGGAGTCAGGGGAGTGTTTCCCTGACAGCAACAGGGGAAGATTGCAAACCTTTGTTTTCCTAACAGATCTGGATAAAATCAGCCAAACTACAACAAAGTAAGGACAGAGGAGGTAGCCACAGCTGATATGCTAATAAAAATTCTCTTTGAGAATAAAGATTTCCAGTGTACATCAGAAAGCAATCCTGAAGAACTAGCAAACCACTGTATTTCAACTTCAGTTCCTCTCCACACCTCAGAAAAACAATTTTAAGACCTTACCCTATAATTCTCTGCACGGAAGTAAGGAAGTGTCTTGGTACCATGCAACTCCAGCAAACAGGCTAAGAAAGCATCACTTTTTCTTTCAAACACCTGAAGACTGCAGGGCAGAAAAACAACAATGTCACAACTGTCATGTTTCAAATGTAGGTTTACAAGTTTTGCTATCCTGAAGCAAGGCATGTCAGAGGAGCAAGCAACCCTGAATTTTTCAGGACAAGCATTCAAACATGCTGCATTCTCATAGAGAATCACAGCAGGATTTTGTAACTGTGTTGGGTTTGTGTGGCCAGGTTTTGATCACAGGGGGGCTACAAGGGCAGCCTCTGAGAGAAGCTGCCAGAAGCTTCTCCGGTGTTGAACACTGCCAATGCTAGCCAGCTCCAAAAATCTACCATTGGCCAAGGCCAAGCCCATCAGCAACGGTGGCAGCACCTCTGGAATAACAGATTTAAGAAGAGGGGTAAAAAAACCTGCACAATTGCAGCCAGACAAAGGAGTAAGAATGAGAGAAACAGCCCTGCAGACACTAAGGTCAGTGAAAGAAGGGGCACTGGAGTAGAGATTCCCCTGCATCTCATGGTGCAGACCATGGGGAGGCTGGCTGTCCCCCTGAGGCCCATGGAGGTCTGTGCTGGAGCACATACCCATCTACATCCCATAAAGGACCCCAGGCCAGTAGGAAGCTGTGATCCCATGGTGGGGACCAATGCTGAAGCACTTTTGTGAAGAACTGCATCCCATGGGAAAGACTTGTGTTGGAGCAGGGGAATAGTGGAAGGAGGAAGAAGCAGCAGAGATAACTTGTGATGGATTGACTGCAACCCCCATTCCCTGTCCCCTGTGCTACTGCAGGGCAGGGGGTAGGTAGAGAACATTAGGAGTGAAGTTGAGCCTGTGAAGAAGGGAGGGGTGGGGGTAAGATGTTTTTAATAATTGGTTTTATTTCTAATTACCCTTCTCTAATTTAATTGGTAATAAACTAATTTCCCCTAGTAGTGTCTCTTTAGCCAGTTACAGTAATCAGTGATTGATCTCCCCTGCCCTTATCTCAACCCACAAACCTTTCGTTATATTTTCTGTCCCCTGACAGCTGAGGAGGGGAGTTGCAGATCATCTTGGGTGAGCATCCCCTGTCCAGCCAAGGTCAACATCACAGCAACATAGGTACCAGTTGTGCAATATGTCCTCAACACCAACACCTCCCGACACCTAGGCAATCCACAACATTATTTGTGATCATAACAAACAGGAGCCAGGATCTCTACCTTTGTCCCACCTGAAAGTCCAATCGATTCAACATTTGCAAATCAAACTCAAGCCCGGTCTTAGGTAGCAAAAAATCTATAGATTGACTTTTTGTGTGTTATCATTGCCTATTACAGAAGAGAAGTAATAACCAATAGATCAATATATTGCATTTAGTGAACCATTCAATTGGAGGTTCTGTCAATTACAAAAGATCCAACAGTCATTTACTGCATTTAACACAGAAAATGTCTCATTTCCAATTAAAAAACATTGCCTAGGACTTCAGGAGTTTTTCAACAAATATTAGGAATAAAAAGAAGTGCATATTAAGGTAATCTGTTAAGAGTACTTATGTTATCCCAGGATTTTAGTGGGCTTGGAGTACTACATATTTGCATAATTTTTGGATTATCTAAACATTAAAAGCAAAGAAAACACAAAGACAAACTTGTGATTTATCAAGTGGTTTTTCAAGAAGGAAGAGTAATTTTCCTTTACAAGCTGGCTGTATCGTTCACCATGTAAATAATTCTCTGTTCAAGAAAACAAAATCATATTTTACTTGTGGGCTTAAGATTCACAACACAGTCCCTCCTCTATTCTGTTCCACCACCAGAGGACTCATTAAGAATTACTAATTAACACAACAGCTACACTAGCAGGCAGAATAATGAAAGCACATTTAACACCTTAAAAGTTTCTTTCCTCTAATTTTTAGCCAGTTTCAGGGAGGAGTGCACAACATATTTGTATACAGTTTATGGATGTTTCTACCACAAGGTTTCTTGTAAAGACAAATTGTGATCACCTTCCCATGGCACCTCAGAAAATCTCCGGAGTCTTTATTTATTTATATGGAATCCATCACTGCGAAGTCTAGGAGCACAAACATATTAAATACACTCCCTGTGAGCACCAAGGCTGCTGTCGTTGACATTGCCCAAGAAAGCAACTGTAGATTGTAATTTTTTTTTATCCCTTCAAACCTGAGCACAGCAGGGAAAGTGTGAACTGAGATTTCCTTCCTGAGACTAAGCCATGCTATTTACTGGGCATCCATCACAGACCAACTGATGGATTCGTAAGCTGCAAAAAACACAGCAAAGCTTTAAACCTTTAATTTTGTCAACACCTTGATACACAGTGCTGGAAAGAAAACCCCCCAAAACTTGCTTAGAAAAGAAAATTTTAGCTAAAAACAGCTTACTCTTTGTAAACTGCAAATATACAGCAGGTTTTTTCCCCCAAATATAAGCATCTGCTTTCTCCTGTAATTTCCTTGGCATGGGTACCCTCTACCAAAGCACTTGTAATTGATGCATTTCATTTTAATGGTCTGAGATCCAACAGTGCAGTTTCAATGCTGCCAACCCAGCATCACTGTGGCACAAACAGAGCAGCCTAGGAGATCATGAATCTATGGAAGAAAAAAAGAAGAAAAGATGACTTTCCATGGAATTCTTCTGCATAATAATTAGCATATTGATAAAGCAGTGGGGTCAGAGATTCCTCTCCATCATATTTTTCTGCTACGGGGAAATTCAAGGATATGTTCTTCCAGGTATGATAAATTGTCTTCTGTGGGCATTTAGTTTTCACAACACAAAAAAACTTATCCCTTTCAATAACCTGGCAAGAAATTGCCTAATAATTAGGTAACACAATTTATGTTTAATAGCCTGTGGGATTTAGGGCTTCCACCTTTTCTAAAACTGTCACACCTGTGCCCTTTTAGCATTACACAGCAGCCTAGTGTTCTCATTAGAGTCTGGAGATTAATATTAATGAGACAGTTTCTCACTGGAGGCACAATAACTTACATGATTTAAATTTAAATTTTTGAGTGCAACTTATAGTGAGAAATTACCTTTATTACTATTATTTTTGAGAGCTTTCAGGTTCTTTCTCACCTCAAATAATATCAGAAATAATTCAACCTTGATTAAAATCAGGGAAATAGTAATCAAAACATCAGAATTGATATTAAAAGGAGATTTCCAAGTCTGTAATCCTTTTCTCTTTGACAACAGATGAGTTGGTTTTGACTCAGGTAGACAAGCCTTGAGTAAGTAAATAATTTATAAATAGAAGAGTTGAGGAAGCGTACAACTTATGGTTATCAGAATTCCTAATTCAGGCAGCCTTGTAAAAGGATTGCAATTACACAGTAAAAAATTATTTTTCCTGTTATCTACAGCAAGGAGATAGAATCTAGCTTTGCAGAATGGGTTTTCTGACTGTCTCATAAGGAAGGAATTACAATGCAATTCAAGATTTAAAATTTCAGTCACCTTTCAGGGTCTTTCCAGGAACTCAGTATAATACAGGAAAATTTGCTCTGCTGGGAAGAAAAATCCACTGGAATCACTGTATTACCCACAGGAATATCAGTGTATTAATGATATATGTACAGTAGTGCTTCGATTGCTGAATCCAAACATGCAGATCAAACACACTGGGACATTTGGATACCACCTCTGTAGCAAAATTAAGGTGTTCTTTTCGAGGGCTGGTTTGGGATTTTAGCCATAGGATATGCAAAACCAGCTTGCACAATCCTATCATATCTTCCCCAAGTTACTCCCAAATCGTGTGGTCTTTTTAGGTTTGAATTGACAACAGAAGAGTAGTCTCAAAGACATCATATTTTAGCAAGTTAGGAGAAAATTAGAGGTTGGGTAAACAAGAGGAATATAAAAATTGTCCCTCTGAGGAACATCAGCACACTGACCCAGTGCTCTGGCACAGGGCACATTGCATCTTACTTAGGTGATCTGAAGAGACCCAGAATGCAATCAATCAAACAAAGAGCAGTTTAGGACCTAATCTTCAAGACTTTTTTTAACTTTTAACTTTTTTGCAGACGAAAGCCGAGCTTGCAGACAGCATAACAAAATTTATGGGAAAGCTTAATTCTACAGCTGGGCACTGGCACTTCTGAAATACAGCAGCTCACTGTCCAACCGTAAGTTGTTCTAAACTGGATCTTCTCAAAGCCAATACATCACAGGGTGATGCCAGCCTAAAACAGCTGGCATTTCCCAGTTCCTTTATGTGCTCCACCATGGGGAGGGAACAAACAAACAAACAAACAAAAAAAACCCCTCAGAAAATTGCCTAAGCAGGCTCTGAGAATACTTCTCTTTCTATCTAAATAGAAAGTTCACCAAATTAGCTCCCTAACATAAGTAAGGCTCCTATATTTGGGGAAAACCTCAGCTAAATATAATTTGGGTTTTTTTTATTTATTCTTTAATAACAACCCAACCTCAATTTTTTCCTTGTACGTAGGTTTCCCAGCTTTGAAAAAAGTAGAATATGTCAAATATATTTAAAAGCCTAGAGCAATTTTGCAAAGAGCTTCATTATTGGCCAAAGGTGACAGGATACAGCAGCCCTGCTCTGAATGAAGGTTATTGCACTACCAGTGTAGCTGTACTGGATTGTTTTGCATTATACCCCAGTGGAACCACGATGAAAAATTAGCTGTTCCACATTACAAATTATCTTGTTTTCAGCTACAACAGGTAATGACATTTCAAGGTGCACTTACAGCAAAGGAGAGGAGAGAGGAAAAAAAATTAGGTGCTTAGCCTGTATGCTTCACAATCTTGTTCTTTTCCCTGGATTCCATGAGAGCATTTGTAAATAATTCAGATTTGCTCTCTTACTTTGCAAAATAATAAAACTACGTAAGATCTAAGAAGCAATTAAATTTTAAGCTTTTGTTTACTACATATTTTACTGCATGCACCAGAGAGACTCACAAACAGAACTGCAGCTAGGGCAGGCTTCCCTGGGGGGATGCATGAAAGTGCCAGGGGACAGCAGAACAGGCTGATTGTGAGCTGCCTGCAGCAAGGAGATTTGAAGAAGAGCCTTCCAAAGAGCTGCATGAGACTCTGCCCCTTCCTGGGACACACCCAGGCCCAGGGGTGAAAGCACCACGCTCCCTTCCGCAGTCTGCTTCTGTCCCATGGACAGCAACCTGTAACTGTCAAAAAAAGCTAAATAAATTTGATCCCTTTAAGCTTCTTCCCTGGTAAACAACTATTATTTGTTGTGTATCACTTTTATTGTGACTGCTATGAAAAGCATTTTTCTGTCTGCTTTGCTTCAGACTATTTGAGCTTGAAATCCTCTTCCAGGAAAGAGACCAAAGAGGGAGGAACAAATCCCAGTGCATCCCTTTCTGTGCACTCACACCATACACTCCTCCACCTTGCAAAGGCAAATCAAGGCAAAATCTTCCCCAAACTGGTGTGCTTTTATCCGATTTTCATTGTGCTGAACATTCATGTTCCAGCCGTAATCCTTCATTACCTGCAACCCTTTTCTTCATAAATATTCGTAGATAGGATTTATGCATACACTCATAAGTACTTATTCCTGATTACATAAAGAAGTGCAAAATTAACTATAATGCTCAAAGCATCATTGATACTTTTTATTAATAATTTTATTAATGTTTATTAATAATTTTTACTTCTGACAGTTTGACATTCAGTCCTCACTTATCTCAGAATACACAGACGCCTAGAAGCATTTTGTCTCTGAAACACTACAGAAGTCACTGTAAAAGAGATTTCCAAAGTTTTTCTCTACTAGAAAAAAAAATTGTTCAGAGACATTTCCATTTTAGGATGGGCAGAGAGTGGATTGGGAGGGCCCCTGAGGAGAAAGACTGGGGGAAAGCACAGCAGCAGTGACAAAAACACAAAAATAACAGATTATAATGGCCACAGGGCGCCAGGTTTAGAAATTTCCTCATTTAAAGAAAATACTGAGGAACCAAAACTTCCTTGCTTTGCATGGTGAAAATAGTTTGGCACTAACATGTTTTAAAACTACCAGCTCATAAAAATATGCTACAGTATCATACAAGAACCTTTCTGGACTTGAGTTTAAGTCTTAAAGAAATGTTAATAGGAGCAGGCTTGGATAAATCTCACAAATATTTGTGGCATGCCTGGTAGCATTAAAAATGGGGTAGGTTCAGCAGTTTCCTTCCTGAATCCAGAGAATAAAAACCTTTTTGTCCCAGATTTCTAAACCCTGTAGCAGCTCCCTGGTCCTGCACAGCTCCAACTGGCACCTGGAAGCCAGGAAATACAAGTTTCTGTAAGCATGGATCTAGCACCTCCCCACACAACAAGCCAATTAGAAAAGCTGAAGAAACCACCCAGGAGCTGAATTTTATGAGCAGGGGAACTGGCAGGGATGGCAGCATGGCAAACACTCTGTGGCATTAGCAAGCAGCAGCAGCTGATGTTTGTGCGGCAACACCTTGGACACTATACTTCTGATTAGCAGAAAATTGTCACTATTAAAAAAATATATATGTATTTCACCCTAAAACCTTGATACTGGGTGTATTCATGTTCAGAGCTGTAGAAAATTAGTTCTCTGTAACTACTCTAGAATAAATCTTTTTTATCTTTTTTATCTTTTTTTTTTTCAATTTTCCTTTCCTCTACTGCTTTTTCTCACAGAAAGAAGTATTTGCTTAACACAGAAAATATAAATCAATCTTTTCATTCCAAAATTATGGCCAGTTGGGTAGGAAGGAAGGCACCCAGTACTTGAAACAGGAAAAGAATCTGAAGAACAGCTATAAATCAGGGAAGGGGAGCTGTAGCCCAAGGTGGGCTGCAGTTTTGCTCTGGCATTCCACACTCAGCAGAGAGCACGTTCATGTGCAGAGAATGAGCTTTCTTAATGTGGCTGGGCTGATCCATCCTACCCCTGACTCTGCTGTGGATGAGGCCAGGGGTTAACACAGCACAGTGGACAGTGCAGCACTAAGCATGATTTCCGCCACACTGAGACAAATATTTTTAGAATACCTTCTGGTCATTAAACAGACCATAAAGCAGCAGGCTTTACAGTTTCTGGCTCAGGGTTACTGTGTACGTTTCTATAATAAATTATACTACATGCAGAAGCCAAAAACTTATAAATCAAATCTTAGCAGAATTAACAAAGATAAGAAATTATAATTATTAAAAGCTAAGGGAATTGCAACGGCTGGAAAATCAGTCTTAAGGTTACAATTATTATACTATATATATATATGGTATTTAAGAAACACAGGCTCTGAATGGAAGTAAGGCTATAAGGAGACAAACAGAATAAAAAATATTTATAACGTTGTTTAAAAAGTCATCATACTCTAACCTACATTCAACAAAAATTTACTTTCTCACGGTAAAGTTTTTATTGCATAAGATCCATTGGAAATTAAATTGAAGATAGTCAGATGCTTTATATTTTCCTAGTTTTTCTAATTTAATGTTTTCTGCAACTGACTCCAAAAATCCTCATTTCCTAATTTCCAATTATATTTCTCACAGAGCAACTGCACTAGCACTCTTTTTTGTTCTTGGTATTTACCCTTCACTTCAATGACATTCTATAGTGATTTTTTTCTAGGAGGCTTTAAAGATTTTTTTTTCTTTAAATAAACAATTCACATAAATAAAGCAACTTCTCTTACATTTAAAAATTAAATAAAACTAGGAACTTGGAAATTTTAACTGGCAAGGAAGCACTCAGCTTCCTTTGTTTGATTCATCCATATCTGTAAGTTTAAATCATATTAAACATTAAACATAGCTATATTATTTAGCACTGATGTTTGTCTGAAACCATCAATTAACATTAATCTTGTTCAGCTACTCTACAGTGGAGCAATCCTTCATTTCAATTTAACTTCATAAAGGAGTAGAGTTCAAGCTCGCAACAGAATTACACAAGATAGTATCTCTCCACCATAAATATAGTAAGGGTTAGAAACATAATCCACAACTCACAAAGGCTGATGAATGTATTTTATGTGGAGCTTTCTTCACTCCTGACTTGTATTGCCCAGTCATAAGTAAGGCAGATATTAATAGACCTTTATTAAAATATATAGGAACTCACAAATGCACAACAACTGTTGCAACAGAACAGCATGGCACTATCTAAATGGAAAGAGCAGTCCTCTAACAAAAGAGGAAATAAAAGAGTTGCTGAAACGTTTGCAATAGCAGCCTCACTCAGGATTCCAGATTCCAGATCAGGCTGCTCAGCCTGCACAGGACTGCAGTCTCACCATTCCAAGAGGGCTTGGGCTTCCTGGTGCAACCTCAGAGCAGACCCAGCTTTGAGCACTGTGGTGAGCCCATGTTATCCTGTGCTGCTCTTTTATCTTTTCTAATTTATCCAGGAAAATGGTTCAATTAATACTGATTTTTATCTTCCTCTGGTGATGGTCACAAAAAAGTATCAAAGAAAACCCTGAGAAAATACCCAAACCCAAACAACACATCACCAAAAAAGCTTTAGAAGACTTTTCAGCTTTTCTGTATGACATTAGTTGTTAATAAATAAATGAGATTTTTCTATTATACAAGCAGAATATTCTTTTAAGCCAATTCTTCAACTACAAAACCAAAAGGTTTCTTTATAAAGACTTGTATTTGTTTATTAACAGCTGTCCCTGAATCTGCACAACTGTACAGCAGAAAAAAACTGTACAGAAGACAAAAACCTTTCCTAAAAGAAATAAATAAAAGTGAATGAAAAACAAAATGATAGAATGATTGGAATATACTGGTATTTGTTACATTTTCTTTTTCAAGCAAAGAGGGTCCTCGCCAATCAACTCAAGATGATACTCCTCTATCGTGGTGCTCATGTCCATGTCACTACAGTTTTACTACATAAAAGACAAAGCTTTTCAGATCACAGAATCATAGAATAGTTAGAATTGGAAGGGACCTCTAGAGATCATCCAATCCAATCCTGCTGCCAAGGCAGGGTCACCTACAGCAGATTACACATGTCCAGGTGAGTTTTGAATGTCTCCAGACAGGGAGATTCCACAACATCAGTGGGCAGCCTGTTCCAGTGCTCTGCCACCCTCAGTGTAAAGCTCTTCCTCATGCTGAGGTGAAACTTCTTGTGCTCTAGTTTATGGCCATCGCTCCTTGTCCTCGCATGGAGCACCACCAAAAGTAGATGTTATAAATTATTGCACTCAGACCTTGCCAATTTTAGTAGGATCCATAGCATACTGCAGTAGCAATCAAATCTCATTGCTGTCAAGTAGGAGAAGATGACAAAAATTTCAAATGCCATTCTTACACATTAGCAATGTTACTTTGTCAACAGCCTAGAGCAAATAATCAGGGACAGAGATCTTGTTTCAACACAGCAAAGAATGAACAGGACTCTAACAACACACCAGTACAAGGTATTAATGAATATACTCTTCCACAAAACATGAAATGTCTCATTTTAATTGTCTTTTTCTCAAACATTCTTGTGCTTGCTCTAAAGAACAGGAGTCTCATAAGAATTGCTCACCTCCTCTAAATCCTATAGCCTAAGCCCAAATTTCCTGGTGTGGGATACAAGATCTTAACACAGTGGTACAAGTGCATGGAAAGTTGGACATTGAATGGAAAGAAGAAAATTAAATACTGCTTCTGACTTAACTGCTTGTATTTCATGCAGAGACACAACACCATTGACCAGGTGATCAATGGATTGAACCCCACTGAGCTGCAGTGCTGGGAGCCTGTGCTTCTCAAGAAAACTATCTTTTCAGGTCTAAGGCAGTTTCTACTGCCTTCTTAGCAACTCCTGAAGCTATGTGTAACCCTCCCCCCCCCGCCCCCCATGTCTCCTCCACCTATTTTCTATTCTGAACATGCATCTAAAAGCATAGCAATTACTATTCACAAGAGCTCTTGAATGAACTCAGCACAGCAAGCCAGAAGTCAGCGCCACACCAGGAGAAGAAGGAGCTGCTTTCAAAACTTGGACGGAGCCTTTCCTTCTCTCTAAATCAGTTCTTCACAGCTCCTACCTCCTGATAGCAGGTACAATTTCCCATCCTGAAGGTGGCTGTTAGCTGCCAGCCACAGTCCTCCAGGTCAGCCATCCCCACAGTGCTCCTAAAGCCATTCTCAGGACATCTCTTTCCCAAATGAACCACACCATACAGTGACATTAATAATGAATAAATAAATGAAAAGAGAGAGCAATATCACACATTACACCTCTAGTCCAAGTGCTACTTTTATACCTGAAAGCAAATCCTTCCCTTAATTTCAAAGCCAAACTGTAATCCAACCAGAAGCTAAACCCCAAACCCATGTTCCTTCAATTCATTTCCTACCCTGAATAAGTAGCAGCCGGCAGAAACAGTACCACACACAAGAACACACACATGGAGTTGAAAACCCAGTACACACTTAGAAACTGCTTCAAAGAGATTTATTAAGAACTGCTACAGCCACTGGGGACGTTCCAAAGCCAAGGGGCCTCTGCAGGCAGAGCAGACCATATGCTTTCGCAAGCATGCTGTTCAACACCAAACCTGCAGACATTTTAGTCAGCTGATGTGATTTCTTGGAACATCTATTCTCTTAAGCCTAATCAAATACCACCATACACATTTTAGCTGTCAATCACACCTGTAAATTCCCTTAGAAACTGCTCTGTTTTACAGCAGGCTGCGTGTTGTGCATGTGGCTGGTATGCAGCCTGTACTTCAGACCCTGTCCAGTACAGTAACAACTGGCTTTAGAGCATCTGGCTTTGCACAAATGCCACACTGTAGCTATGGGAAATCTATCACCACCCAGGGAATATGAAAGTAAGCAACATCGATCCTTAGTCAACTTAGCAGTCAACCCTTGAATGAGCAACATCCATCAGGAAGCTCTTATTGACAACAAACCAGACAGTCACTATGTCCAAAACCACTTTAGAATTAAACCTACACATCTCATAGCAAAATGATTTTCTTTGGTTTGCCAGATATTAAAGCTCAGCAGAGTATTTTATGGCATTCTGAGATACTCATAACTTTGATAATCCTAGTACTGCATATTCAGACTAGTGTTACAGCAAAACATATTATAAATTATAGGCTATCTAATTTATTCATAACTATCATTTATTAGTCACTGTGGCTTTTAATACTGTATTTTGGTTAGGTGTAAAAAGCACTGTTTATCACTATGCTCTATAATAAACCAACTCCTTTTCCAACAAAACCCTCTTTGTGGTAGCTCATACAAGGTGACATTTGACAATACAAGGACTGCAATGGCAATAACATTTTATGGACTTTTTACCCTTCTTCCCTGTTCCCAGCCATAATATTTGGGCATATGGCACAGGACGTTAATCATTATGAACCAGAGAAGAGAGCATTCAGTTAAAATAATGTAGGGGAGGAGAACTTTTCATCCAGAACACTTGAACAATTTACAGCAGAGTTGCTGTAAGCAGCATGATGAAGTCTGTCCCAGTACAGCAGGTATGGACAGATGGAAAAAGGAGCAGAAAGCTTTGTGTTGGCAAAACCATTGTATCACTGAGCTACAATCAGCACAGCAGCCTGGAATAAGAGTGATCTGTGGCACTGAAGGCAAATGCATCAAATGTATCAAAACAACAAACCAATTTTTAACATCAGAAAACTGAATAATTAAATTAATGGTGAAAAATATGAAACCAGTTTTTCAAACCAGTTTCAGAGGACTCCTATGAAGCTAAATCCTCTAGTTTTGACCTCTACACTATGCAAAATGGTAGAAATGGGGGGGGGGGGGGGGGGGGAAAAACCATAA